>KZ538162.1:84148-109952 GCA_000934665.2 Catajapyx aquilonaris | reverse complement strand
TTATATTTTCCCAATCAATGCAGTCAAACATGGATAATTTTTCATTCATTTTTACTTGATTCTACCCGGCTGAATCAACAGGAATCTATACCTGAACGATTTTTTGTGTGTGTTTAGCTTGAGAAATGCAAACTGTTACACGTGTACAGCATTATCCAACAGAAGTTTGTCGAAAAGTTTCAGGGTGGAAGGGCTACAGCTGCAAAGTTGAAGGGGAGGATTTTGTAAAACAGTAGGAGGACTGCACTTGTTGCTTTAATACTTTGGGGTTCCTGATTAATAATGGTATGTAGTAATACCGCCAACTACATTGTTTACAATTTGTGTCAGGCAAGAACACTGCAGGGCTCTTGCCCCTACTGCATAATTAGAGCTGTTGTAGTGAAATTGCTGAATTAATAACATATGCTGCTTTATTTAGGTCAGGTTTTGTAACATAGTTCAAAGTGTAGTTCCCATTTTTGTCGCGTCTGAAATTTTTTATGCCAGTTAACCTCGGGCTCGAATCGAAACTGAATTTCACACTTGAAAATGTGCTGTGAAGTAATATTTAAAAAGAAAACAACTCGCAGCCATGCAGTGAGGCGGAATGGTTTATTGCTATGAATACTGTATTGGTCACAGATGTAAAATAGAATTTGCAAACACGGCGAGGTAAAGACATTTCGCCTCGGTTGACTTTGGGAGTTAAATATATTGTGGGTGCTTATAAACTGCAGTCTCTGTCAAAGAGACTCCTAATATTACATACTTGACAATACTACGTTAATTGTCACATACCGTATGTCTGTCATGTCACTGGATATGCTGTCACATTCGTCTTCAGACACGGTGAAGTATTCTGTATTTCCATCATGATCGTACACAGAGTAGTATGCAGTCATTGATACGTCTACGTCAGCGAAACTGGGGTATTCTGATTCCTCATCTTCTGTCACCATGTCTTCAGTAGTCGTAGGCTGTAGCACCGTCTCGTCAGAAGTCGTAGGCTGTAGCACCGTCTCGTCAGAAGTCGTAGGCTGTAGCACCGTCTCGTCAGAAGTCCCAGGTTGTGGTATAAAGTCCGCAGTCTCAGGTTCTGGTACCGTCTCGTCAGGCTGTGTTTCTGGGTTTGTCTGGAACTTTGTGGTTGCTATGGCACAAACCATGTGGATTAAAAAACTGGTTAGAAAACCACACACAGCTAGTTCTACGGAAGAATTTGGGAGCGGCATTTTCGTGACCCGACGGCTGTAGAATGATCGCCAAGAATGCAGATTGTTTTGACAACCCCAGCTGATTCTTCAACAATGTGATTGTTGTTGTCACTATGATACATAACCAACTGTATCTTGCTCAGTGGACAGTAGGCGCATAGTTACGAAAAGTATATTAGCTAAGGTCTTCTGGCGCAATAGTTCCGCACATAAAGGTTTGAAAATACATTGTCCAATGAAATTCTAACTTCAAACCTTCGTTTATGCCTATAACTTGATTGTGACTCTGATCGTTTTGCATTTCAAGTCTTGACATGCTGTTTCTTGTCAAGTACCGTACCACAAGGATCATCTGAGCCACACAGCACCGAAAAAAACCGAATCCATTCCGTAACAGGCCCGCTAGTTGTTTGCTCAGAGCAATAATTCGGACTTATAGCTATATTGTTGACCATCTGATTTCATCTCAGCAAGGATTTTGTTTGGTGCCAACACTAATAATCCTTGCAGAGACGAAATCATAGGATGGCAGTATTTTCCTTAGTAACCAGTGTACCAGTACCGGTACCTGTTCGGTTTATTCGGTGTTTGTACTTTATTGTGCTCGGGGGTGTGAATGTTTGTTTTTGATGAAAATTATACCAGGGTGTTTCCTGTAAATCGAGACAGGCTGCTAGGGTGTGTATGAGATGCCTAGAGAACCAATTTGAGATGGGACACCCATCATGGTCGGAAACTCATCCCGACGCGACGCGACGGCGCGGCGCTACACAGGGCCTTCAAAATCCCATTATTGTAACAATTATGCAATTATTGAACGAAATTATTTATAACAACTAAACAAGGAGCACAATGGAATAAAACAACATTAATATTGTTACAATAATGGGATGTCAAGGGACCTTTGAGACTTTCTAGCTCCTTTGGGATGGGTTTCCGACCATGGGTGTCCAATCTCAAATTGCTTCCCTATGCAGCCCCTACACACCCTAGAACAGTGGTTCCCAACCTTTTTCGAGTCGCGACCCCCTTTTATGATATAGTCAAGTAACCTGCGACCCCTCCCTCCTCCCCCGAGTGTTAGTAGGTGTTGAAAAAACCCTTCGCGATGAAATTGCCTATTTAAAAAAATTGATTTTAATTTTTAATTTTAGTAATATATTTTTTCATCGTAATCATCTTCACAGCACGGCGTTTCCCAAACAGATATGGGGTTGCCAGCGGATATTGAGGAGGAGGGCCTCACGGTATAATTATGGGATGTACAAGTATATGGCCTCTCAAACTTTCAACTACAGTTTTCTCAAAATCAAGTTTGGGAGTGTTAGGGCAGTATTGCACCGACCCCTTCGAATATACCAAAAAAAAAATCTGAAACCTAGTCAGGTGATCGCAGATAATATACATGGTGTCTCATCTTTTTTGTCCGAACAGTTATCGGAAAATTGCGCGTAGCTGCTACTTTTTAAGCAGTGAAATGCAAACGGTGATTTTTCGGAGGAACGGGGAATATTCCCTGCGAATCGTAGGTTGAAGTGGCATACCTGCTGCCCGCTAAAAATTGAGGGTCAAGCCTGGAAAAAAGAGGGTCACACATGCCATGGGATGTGTGACCCTCTTTTTCCCCATTCCCCATTCCTCCAACAAATCACCGGTTGCAAGTCACTGGTTAAAAAGTAGCAGCTACGCGCAATTTTCCGATAACTGTTCGGACAAAAAAGACGATACACCATGTATAAAAAATTTAGTAATTTTTTTAATTTACAAAAATTACCGCGGCCACGCGCGACCCCCCGGAAAAGGCTTCGCAACCCCTTTGGGGGTCGAGACCCCCAGGTTGGGAACCGCTTCCCTAGAAGTCTGTCCCAAATTACAGGCAACACCCTGTATCATAATATATGATTGCTCATCATCACTTTCATATCTAAATTCCATTATCTTATTATCAAATGAGCATCCACGTGACTCTACCCACCGCACACTCGGTCAAACCCCACTGTTCTACATAACCGTTCGAAATCCCACTTTCCTCTAACATAATGACCGAAGTGGTGGCCACCAATCCCATCGATCAGTGTGGGTGGAAAAGACTGGCAACTCCACGGTACCGTCCTTATGGCCCAATCCCCAAGCCGCTTTTGATTGCCGAAAACAGGCGCAACGTCACAGCAGCGTCACCGATGAACCAGCGGCCCCGGAGTATGTGTAAAGGCGGGCCCAGGCAAGGGAGAAACGGCGTGCACCGCGCACACCAAACCCGAAAAGCCCGCAGAGTTCATCGGGCTTCAGACCCAGTATAGAGCTCCCTTATTCTCTCTCGTATCCAGTTGACTCGGCGACGCGGGAAATAGAAAAATCTTCGCACCTTTTACCCACCTGTCGGGTTAACCACCCTCCAATTCTCAAATTTTGTCGTGCTTGTTTGGATTCTCAAGTGGCGCCAAGTGACACTTGTGGCGATATTTAGATTTTCGACAAGACCGACCTTTTTGCTGACCTGATGATGTCCAAGTTGCAGTGGATTGTGGTGTTGGGTCTGGCTGCTGTTATCTTCACTTCTGCAGGTAGGGAACTGTCCTGTTTGTTTGTTTGTTTTTTTTATTTGGGGGGGGGGGGGACGGAAGGTCAACCGGACCACCCGGGTGCATTGCGTGACACTGGGGAATAATAGTTGAAACTTTGAAAAAAAAGTTGTGGGGGTAATAGTGTGTGAAGGCGGTAGGTGATAAAGGTAGTTTTTATGGTATCGTGGAATTTGGTAGGCTTATTAGCAACGGTCACTAGGGAAAATGGATATATCTGCAGGTTATTTTTGTAATCACTAGTAGCTATAATGGTGCTTAGGAGTTGATAGCATTATTTTATAACCTGTAGTAACACAGCCCGGCTGACACTTGCAATTAACCGAAAGAATATGCCAGAAATGAGCATCGTTAGACAGCCCCTTTGTCATAATTTGTGTCAAACTTTACAAAAAAAAAAAAAAAATGGTTATCTGCACTTTGCTGAAATATCGGGATAGTTTTCAGGACAACTTTTGAAAAACGAGTCCAGTCTTTTGGAGTATAGTCCAGATGGGACGGGTGCAGGCCCTTGCCCCCTTACTTCCGAGGGAAATTATCTTTTTTGGGGTGGTTGAGGTCGAGATTGCTGTAAAATCAAACTTGGCAAGGTTTCTTGACTAGGCGCAACTTGACAATGGTTTCAACCGCACATCTCGAGGAGGAAGGAGCTCATTTTTCCTCTTAATGTGAGTGCTTTGGACGGCATTATCGGAGCAGAGAACAAGTTGAAAATTTGTAGACGACTGTAATCAGCTGATTTATAGCCTGCCGACTGCTTCAAAGGCTTTTTTTTAAAAAAAAAAAAGATGGCAAAGATAATGTTTACACAATTTATTGCTTGGTATTGAAAAACTCGTGCCTATTTTTAGTGCGATTGTAGCTTTTGCATAACGTCGTTATACGACACTGTATGGAAATCATACGCTTGAAGCCACGATTTCTAAATTGCTATAGGGCGAACATTTGGCATTAAAAAAAAAACAACGTACCGGTATGTACTGCAAAACTGAATGGCTGACAGTTGATTCGGATATTGGCAGCCTATAACCTATAAAAAAGTTTAGAGTACATTAATTATGCATTTTGTGTCAAACACACTCATCACTACCTGCCGATAATTATGTCGACCTGGATTACACTCCCCCCCCCCNCCATGTTGGATACTCTTCAAGTTGGGTCGAGTGGGCATTTCGATTTCCAGTCTGGTTTGTGCAATTGTGTTTACACTCTGGAAAATGGACGTCGATTCTGTTGGAGGACAAGCCCGCAACTGAGGCACAGGTACATCCTGGAGCAAAAGCTCTTCTGATGACCGTCCCGCAAATAAATAATGCAAGTGCAAGTATTGACATTTTGTAAGGGGGACATACCCCCCACCCCCCACCAAAAAAAAAAAAAAAACTCAAAAAGAGTCCATGTCGCTGTCCTATGTCGCGTCGCTTCATGGAAATGGCCTGGTTAAAGCCGCGATAAAATAGGTTGCACCATTGTCCGAAGTGATCAGTGTTGGGAAATGATCCCATTTGATCCTTAATTTGTGATGCGACCAATGAATTACGGGAGGGGGTATCCCTAGTCCGGAATATACACTAACCGCCCTTTTAAAGCCGATATACCGCCATTTTCGGGGGTGGAAATTCCTACACCCCCGACTTGAAATATTGTGTATCACAATACCCCCTTGTATGCATTGTGTACCTGCCATTTTTTTCCCGTAGCTCAGCCGGGGTTTTAATATGCGCCTGCAATATACCCAGGGGTCCTTTCGTGATTCAATGAAGCAGACCGTATCTGCACGTCTCCCTTGTAATCAAGTGTGTGAGCTTCTGCCTGAGGTGGAGCATTGCACTGCTTATTACTTCGTGTGGTGGTCAATGATTATAATGTTGCATTACAAGATACCCCGATTGAGAAGTTGGGTGTTATTCAAGAACCCCAGGTATAGGAGTGCTTATTAAGAATTCATGCTTGGCAAAGAAAACGACTCTTTCCGCAGGCTATACGTGCCTCCTCAGAGGCTTATCGTTCGAGTACGTTTGCATACAAACTTTTTCGGATGAGTTTACTGCCAGAAATGGAGATTATGGGCAGGCATAAAAGTTGATGGTTGTTCCTGGTCACCAATGGGGAGGCCTCAGTTCTCTCCCCCACCCTCCCTTTTTTTCGCTTTCCCTGCAAGTCATAAATTTAGCAAAAAAGTATGAATTTGTTATATGTAATTTTTCAATGCGTCCGGACAGATTTGATGGATGGTTCCTATTTCTATGAATGCACAATAGGTTTCGTTAGGGCGCGTTTGTCCTCCGACGGATTCGTGAGTAGAATTTTCCGAGTCTTGTGTGGGGGTTTGGCAAAGTTTTTAAAGGGAAGGCATTCCCTCTCTTCTTGTCCTCAGAAATTACTAGTCTTCCTTGCAGCAGGATTTCCATAATGAGCGTGCGAGTAAATGTGAGCCAATTTAGAGCGTGTAGATGAAATATCAAGGAAGGAGAGTTAAAAAAAAAAAAAAAGGAACGTGTCCTCTTATGAGTCAAAAAAGGTCTGCAGTGATTGGATACTCTTGCGGTTTTTGCATCGCGTGAATAGAGAAGTTCCTTCCGCTTTTTATCAAGGCAGAGGTCCACCCATTTGCGGCACGACGCGACGCTTCTGCATCGACAAACACTGGAACGTGCTTCACGCATGCGAAGGAAAATCAAATAAAAAGTGTATATATATAAAAAAAAGAGTGAAACAGTGCATTCTAATGAACTGTATCCAGTTTCTGATCTGGTTTTTCAACATTCCATTGTCCCAGTTGATTCAAGTGCATATTGGCGAAAACAAATTGTTGGCCATGTCTTACCCGTTTAAACGGGGCATAATGGGGCGTTGCTTTGCTTAAATTGTTCGTGGGAATGAGACGAGGTTCGAAACCCAGTAATTTTCGGGTCGGGCAAAGTGAAAAATAAGCCCTTGACTTCAGGCAGACCTGTGGTTACTTTAATTGAACTTCCTGAGAGGGCACTGTACATCTAACGGAAGGCCGCGCCAAAAATAGACAAGAAGGAAATAAGTAAAAGTGGAGAGGAACACGCGCATGTCGCCAAGTGGACAGAATGATTTAGGTAATCGTTACCTTGCGTCCGTCGAATCGATAATGCAAACATTTCTAGGGCAGAGAAACCAATGCTAGACCAGACCTACAAAAAAGCCACATGCAGGTTTGATACATTGTTCAAACACACGCGGACAAGGTAATCGTATATATGCGCCAATAAATGGGTTGACAATGCTGCTATTTCTGTAACGTGTGAAAAAGTTGGCCTCCTATGAGACACTTTTCTATGGAACACTTCTTTTTTTTTAAAGGTGGCTTCCTATGGGATTCTTCTTTAAAAAGTGGCCAGAGTTGTCTGGGCGATCAGGAAGCCGGAGGATGATAATGGAATTAAAACAACGTTGGTGTCTACACACGGGCTAACCCACTGCGTCCTGCGGTTATGGATACGGCTATAGGGCCTCTGGCTACAGCAGATTGGTTAACGAATCTCATTCGCCCAGTTATTACGCCATATTGGATTATTACTTGGGCCATTCGCTGGGCTGACGGCATATTTGTGGCGGCAGGAGATATAGGCCAGTTTTGGGTCCGAAGAAGTGCGTCAAAACACTCATTTGTAGACTACTGAGTAAAAATTTGTTAGAACCTTAATTTTTAATTAGCTGTCGAGAGTTCCTTTTTTTTTTTTTGCTTTTTCAGACCTGGTCTTTTGTTAGGTGTTTTCTTCAGAAGGTTGGGATAAAGGTGGCTCCTGTTTCGCTGACACTGTACACGTTATTATGAGTCGGGGGTCTCTACAGGTGCAGAGCCATTTCGCTTGCGTCTGGCAACAATAACACAAATTATCTCGCCACCTTTCAGGCTTCAGCTCTACATAGATGAAGCAATTACGTAGACTCCGGGAGTCGGTGACTTGCCTAAGTTGCTTCGACCATCTTCTGTTACGTGGCTATTGTACGAAGAGAGGGCATCAAGCAGAATATTGCATGTGCAAGGAGTGTTCTGCATAAATGAATCATCATTCTGTCGAGGTTGCTGGTGCCGACAGTCTATAATCTGCTATTTTTCCTGTCACTCCGTCAAGTGACACATTTCCATTATGGACGTCGCGGTTGGGGAACAAACCTCGTCTTTGCAAGAAGGGGAAAATTTCTTGGGAGAAAAAGAAAAAAGAATCTTTTTCTCTGACTTTTCCACCTCCTGACGTGCCCGCTCGGATCAAGTATTATTTTTTACCAGTCTGGGAGACCTCCGAAATGGAACTTCAATCATGCATGCTACTTTATGCTCGCAATGGGAAATCACACACAAGACACTTTTACAACATTTTAATAGGTTTTTTTGGGGAGATTTTTTTCCGAGATTCTTTATTTTTCACGTCAACGTCTTTGGAAATGGGCTAGGGAAATGAGTTTAGAATTTTTTTTGGAAATGCGGGAGGTTTGCGTACCATATGGATTGAACATTTTTGTTTCAGAGGTGTCTATACATGTTTCTGTCGTCGCAACTGTGAGTTATGCTAAATCTAAAGAGTGGCAGGGAAAGAGCGGGGCTTTTGATGTTCCTTTCCGACTGGATGCAATGCAGAGTGTTATAGGGTGTTTATGACTCCGCATTTTTAGGTGACAAAAAATTTCGCGAGAATGAACTAGGATTCTTATTAACACTTGTTTACAATGGTTAGAACTTGGTTTTAGTTGCGTATGTTATCATCTCCAGTGAAACGATTCGGATCTCTGGTTACAGATTTGGTTTGGTTTATTTGAGGAACCTCTGGTGTTATCAGGCGTAACTGGTCTTCAGGTGTGACATTGCGGTCCGAAAATTTTTAGCTGGGGATGGTACCATATGGCTTTCCCCATGCATAAAAAGTGGTCAGAAAGTAGCCTCGAGCTAATGAGGGTGCAACGTTCCTTGCCAGAAAACACGATCCGCTATCCGCCACAATTTTCATGAACCCAACAGCCGTATAATAAGAACTTCCTCGCAGTTCATGAGAAATATCATTGCACACATTTTTGGTCTGTTGATGAATTGTACTGGTGCAACTTGATTTCTGGCACGGAATAGCAGTAAACATGAGTCTAAAAGCAGAAAAAGAGGTCCCCAACGATGACCCCAGCGTGTCAGCAGAGGAGGCTCTTAAATGTAAATGCCTATCCGTGGAAGGCCCTGCGACTTGAATTCGTAATAGACGTGTCGAGTCTGGGATTTTCGGACCACGTCTACAGGGCCAACAGCCTCAGACGGTGCACCAGAAGGAGGGCATGCAGCACGGAAGAAGAGCACGTTCCCACGCCAGGATGGAAAAAGTTGTGGGAGGATTCTTCAGGTGCGGGATGGGCAACGGTGGGTCAAAGGTCGTGCAATTAAGGTCGTGCAACGAAAGCGGATAATCGAGTCGAGTTGATCGGGGCAGTAAACACATGTGGCCGACTCGTTTGGACTGGAAAAAAAAATAGAATAGAGAGCTGCGGACGGGGGGGATTATGGGAGTCAATAAAGCAATGAATTTTTCCACCATTCTCGACAGTATTAACATGTGTGGCCGACACACAATTTTGTGCAGCTGCAAAATAGACTGAAATCAGATTTATCCGTGACGGCCCGATGCAAAACCATTTCTATCCCACCCCCACCCCCACAGTAACCCTCCCAAAAAAAAAAAATGTCCGCGCGTTTTGGACTTGTCAGTTTGGGGAAAAACAATGAAGGTGTCAAACGCAGTTGAGCAGTCAGCATAACATAAACGGGTTAATCTAGTCGAAATATGAAAAGAGCAACAGCCGAACGTGTCATTAATAGCACCAACGGTCATAACTCGAGCCTATTGGACTAGGAAGCTTGGGTCCCCAATTTTGTCAAGATGGCGACCGGCAGGACCGTTATAACGGTCCTGCCGGTCTCTTGCAATCTCGCCCAGTTTACTTTATACACGCATACACGAAGCATTTGCATATTGCTGCCGTTCCTCCTTTTTCTCCCCATTTTTTTTTAAAGGAAAGGGGGGGTAGGCGCGCAAATAGTGAACTCTAGGTGCACCAGGCATGGAAATGGCTTCCATCCGGGGGACCCTTTTTCTTTTCTGGGCGCCCGCGAGTTAATATTGCACTTGGAAGCACGGCTGCCATTCCCATGTAAAGTAGGCCTTTTTTGGGGCGTCCTTCTTTTCTCAGCACGCGCCTCGGCCGAATCTGAAGCGTCGTCATCTTTCGCGCCGAAATTGACAACCGTCATGTACAATAAGTTTCTAGGGGGGTGGAGGGAGGGGTGCCCTCCTTTTCAACTTTTGATGGAAATTGCCGGAAATCAGTTTTCTAGCTCCGGGAAACTCTATGTACGTTTTTGCGCATTGCTGACAGTCTTTGAACAAAAAAAAAAATATGGGAAATATACGGAGTTTGGCCATTTTTGTGTTGCACCATCGGGTGACGTGTGCTTGAGGACATTTCTTGGGCGTCACGTCCAGGCCTTCAAAAGACGTCAGGCCAAGGGGAGGGCACAAATTGCACATAAAGCGCTCATCCCTTCCTTTCCAAGACTCTTTGACGTTTCTCTCCGGATTCGATTCTGGTGTCAACTTGCTGCCGAGTTGTGCAGCTTCGGGAACGCCTGAAAGTGATGGAGAACCTGTTTTTATTAGTGGTTCTTTTCCAAAGAGTCAACCCGGAGGACTGTTTCTCCTGCAGCCGGTGTGACAAACGCCCGACCGTTTTCTTCCAACTTTTTCGCGACGCTACCTGGCTCCAGGATAAAGAACTGGAAAAAAAAAAGTTGGGCCCAATTTGACAGGTCAATGCTGACAGAGTGTACAGGGTGTTTCATAATGTTACCAGCTGAATTTGGGGGGGGGGGGGATATATCTACATAAAATGAGCCTTCAGCGTTCAGCTTCCTGTATGATGAAACACATGGCATATGTATGTCCAGCCTTATCTTTGCTGGACACTAACCGCTGCAGTTTTGATAACAAAGGTACAGGCCAGCCAAGCCACTGGTGTATGCAGCGATAAGAGCAAATTTTTTGCACAATTACACAAGCACATAACGTATGTAACCTGGATGCTTGAACATAGCCTAAAAAAGTTTGCCTAAGCACATTTGTTGGCTATGAAAGGTGAGTGACGTGAATGAAGCTGACTGGCAGATTATTTTTCGTAGCTACGGCACCAGAGAAATCAGTGGCAGATGCTTGTCAATCTCGGCACTTGACTAATATCACTTTGCCTTCCTTCAAGACGAAGGGCGTATTCCTGTGGCTGTGCACTGTTAGGCCCTCCCAGAATATTCTAGGGTTTTTTTTTTTTCACGAGATGGTCTCAAAGTTGCTGATGGCATGATTTTTACACGCTGACAGCCGATCGATTTTATGAGATTTTTCTTCCCTTCCTCGTTTTTTTTATGATCGACAGACGACGTTGGCGAAATGCGTTTTTGCATCCTTCCTTGCTCATATTTTGGACCTTGCCCCTAGGGTCTTTCGACCCTCCCCAGGTTACATGTTGTGGTACTCTTTTCTCTCTTTTTTTGAGGGTTGACGACGCTGTAATCGCTTTCGTAATCATTGTCACACCCAGCCGCATATTGGGTCACACACCGTAGGTGGGAGTTTGTAACTTTTTTGACGATTTTCAACCCCCATGTAAAAAAAAAAAAATGGCGAGAGAGAGTGAGCTTGGACTCGACGCGACTTTTACGACTTCATTTTTATGTACCATTAGTGGTCGTATTTTATTTTCATAGTCGGACCTGTCCAGTCATTTGTCATGCACGGTATTGCTTTTCATATGGTCACCGGTGGGAAAACTGAATTTGCAAAGTGAAACGTGCTGTTCAGGCATTTTGCCGACTTTTGTTACAGTCAACCACAACGGATAACAAATAACTTGACTCTTTTTGGTTGCCTCTGACCGCTTTTTTTTTTTACAGCAGCTAGGTGAAGCTTAGTTCCAAAACTTTTATTGAATTTGGAAGCTTATCCTCTTCCCTCCAGCTCTTTTAGGGACCATCGTCTAAAAAAAAAGTGCAGCGAGAGACGGCAGTAGAAAAAAAAAAAAAACCGAAATGGAAAGAATAAGTTTGGTTTGCCGCGAGCCATCTTTGTTACGTTGCACGCATGGTCGTCTCTGGAACTGCTAGAGTCCGTTTTGGAAAGCACTTTGTGTCCCCTGGAGCTGCTTTCGTTCCTAGAACCAGCTCGAAAAGGGGTGGTACTATATGTTGTACCTATAAGCCGTCAACGTGGTTTGTAGTAAACCAAACAACGGTCTGCCGAATAATTATGATCCCCTCTCGTACACTTTTTTTTATATGGTTATACAAAAGGTTCTCCCTTCACAATGGTTTATGGGCGTAGGCCCAGCCTGTTTAATTTTGCACTGCGTCTATATGACCAACGTCAGTAACTCAATTTCAACTCGTCACTGGGCGCTCCATTTCCTCTTTCGGGACGTCGGTTTGCATAGTGGAGAGGAAATGAGTTTCCCGATCAAGCCGCTTGTATGCTCTGACACGGTTTTCCTCCATGCCATCTTATGATATTTTGCAAAAAAAAATATATTTTAATAATATTTTGGTTAGTATCCTTACACGTATGTAACCACTGAGCCGGCCCCGATTCTAACCGTGTAGTCGTATACTGGTCATTCAGATAGGTGAAAATCGATTAGGTGGTTCCGGTGGATGTTTTGGATCACCGACCGACCACCACGTGCAATTCATTGGTATTGCGAAATTGATGTGGGTTTTCCAACTGCAAAATCGGACAGTCACACTGGTTTTTTTTTAAATAGTCTGATTATAACAATAGTGGAGGTTAGGGAACTCGCACATCCTATTTGCATAGCGTAAGGGATCACGAAAGAGGATCATAACCACTTTTTTTAAGGAGAGGGTTCAGTTCTGTGCACGAACGACACAAGGGAATTGCAACGAGCGAGACTTACTCGGGTACTTTAATAGTTGGGTGGAAGAAGGAGAAAAGTTTAAAGGCGCCAGTAGACTTCTTTTGTCGCAGCAGTAATTTTAAAGGCTGGTGGTGAAAGAGCTGGCTTCTTCTATTTTTTTTCTGGTCGTCTTCTTGGGTCGCCAAGTTGGATTTTATCGCCAACGACTCCTCCTTTCCGAAGGCAAACGGGCGGAAAATATTCGTCGGGGGACAGGAATGTTTACTATTCTTTTCGTGTCGACAACTTCAATAAAGCTTTCATTTTGTTCTACTGTTTACCCAAACCCGGTGAGGTTGGCGAGGTGGGAGGCGCGGGAGAGACTATGGGAGGACAAAATCGAAATTCTCCTCTGGATGGGTTCTCCCCCTGGGTGCCTAGACAGCCGCCGGTCCGCCAACTTTACAAGCCATCGTGTTTGGGATTGGAACTGGGACGAAGCTAGGACACTCGGGGCTTGTGTTCGCCACCTTCTCTCAAAAGGGGACCAAAACTTTCATCACACACGCCCAGTTGGTAGGTCCTGCTTCAAGCTGGGTTTAGTTCCGGTCTCCGGTCGCCATCCCTGCTGACGGGGCTGGATACTATCGATGAAGATGGTGGAGGGCATACTGAAGAAGGAAAGTTTGGAGAGTTGGCTGGACACCCATGAGTTACTCTATTGTATTTTCTCCAAATATACATGTACACGGCTGTATGAAAATCTGGGAGTTGTCACACGTTCACAGCTTTGGACAGATTCACACTGATTACGAATGAGAGTTGACATTTGGGACACATGCATGCCGAAGTGGGAAGAGTGGCGTGGAGAGAATGGGGTTGGATCCCCTCCCTTTTCCGACAATGCTAGTAATCTTGTAACCTGCGTCAATTGCGTTTTATATGGCGGGAGAGGGATGTCACTAATGCGCTTTATTTCATTTCCACTTGAAAGAAGGGTGCGTCCAGGGGAAGCTGCCTAGCTTATACCGACCAAACATTGCTATAGGAAAGCGTGTGAGAGGGGGGACTCGTGGAATTTTTATGGTAATGTGTCCCAAGACTAGTGACTCTATTTTAAAAGCCATCTCACCAGTGTCTGGTCCCATGAAGTGAACTGTTTAAAAACATATACACAGTAGGGTTGACGACAAGAGACCGAATTCAGCAGCCCCCGATTCTGTTTACGTATGAGCCAACTATAGTTTTCCAATTGCAGTCATCAGTGCGAAAGCAGTTCAATACCGCTGCTATTTTACGGTTATGCAAAATACATCTTCCCAAGCAGCGCAGCCAAATCCATCAGGTTCCTCCGGCCCCAGCATTTAGTACATAAAAAGCCGGCGATATTGTTGACATAATACACCGCATTCAGGCTGACTACCTCATCGATGGCATTATAGGCTTTGGCTATAGGTGAGGGGGCGGACCTATAGCCGAAAATTCATCACAGGGCTGACTCTGAAAGCACCTGTGGCGATTAGGTGGATAATTAATACGAGAAAGGCAGTGCCCTAGAGTGCTTGGCGAGGCGGACATTGGCTAGCCGGTGAATAATTGCTCCGGGAGAAAGAGAAGACGTGGCGGAAAGTCATTTGCCTGGGTCCGGGTTTTGCAGCCGGCCCACCAAGCTCCCAGGCTAATAATTGATAATTTTAAGGCTCCCCTGAGGGCCCCCATCGGACCCCAGCCCTAATGGATTGGAGAGTGGATCCTATCGTCCGTTAGTGACAATGGTAGGGGGAGATGGGGGAGGACCTATCGGGGAACCCCCGAAATGATTTCCCACAGCGATGGAATTGGCCGGTGTCTCCTCGATTCCGCCTATCTTTTCTCCAGCGCCTTTGCCAACCAGACTTTGGTCCACCGATTTTCCCAAGCCTGGCTGCAATTCAAGCCGGTTCCACCTTTCCTAAATGGACCGGGAGAGATGATAGGGATTGTCCGCGATGGTATCCAGGGAGGACCACTTCAGCTTTTCCATTTGTTTTCATCTGTTGGAGTGTTTGGAAAAAAATTAATTTGTGACAAAAAGGGGTTGTGCAGGAGGGGTTTTTGGAAGGTGGAAAAGTGTGTATCCATAGCGACGAAGCTAGGGAGGATGGTGCAGGAGGGACTGTCAAAAGATTTGAGATTTATGAGGTAGGTCCGGGGAAAAAGCCAAAAGCAGGGTGGGGAAGGGGCCAGCCAGTGGTTTGGTGAGAAACGGAAGAGCTTTCAGGAGATGGCGAAGAGGGGACATCTAGGTGGGGAAGACGAGCCATCACATGGGTTGTGGTAGGGTGTTGTGTGACATGTGGGAATTGTCGGCTAGTTTGGGCCCAGGGGTGACAGCTAATATGCTCCTGGTGAGGAATCTGTCTCCCGGAATGCGAAGAGGGGGACTGATATGACGGAAGAGCGTGTGTTTAATCAACTGTAGGAAATTGGGCAAAGAAAGGGTGTCGGCTAGAGAGCACTGTATATAGAATGTCAGTTTATGCGTTTCTCCTCTGACTGGGAAGCGCTAATGCACTGCTCCGAAGGTTAATAATTCAGGCATGGTGTAATCTCAACCCGGGACCATAATTAGCCCGTGGAACCACGTGCCTTCCAGCATGAATGGAAAGGAACAGGGCCAGCTTGGTAGAATCCCTTTATTCCCTCCCAAGATTCCACCCAGAGCATTTCACAAAGCCCGTCTCGTCTTTCACATTTGAGTACTCACTGACTCCCTCTTGGCATGTGCAGCACATGTGTCCGGACCACTTAAATAACTCATTTCCACCCGGCTTTTGTGCGGAAAAATAGCTCGGGAATTATAATGACCCTAATTTTGGATTAGCCCCNNCCCCCCCCCCCCCCCCCCTGTTCAGGAATGCTGGGACCAATCCGGGTACTAATTCCTGCTGCATCTACTGTCGGTAGTAATATGTGACTATTTTTTATCATGGGAAGGGAAAAAGGGTGGTGTTGCCACCTCCCTTCTGGCCGAATGAAAAAGTCATCACTCGACCGAGGGATTACTTAACTTAGTCATGATTACCCTTTCATCCCTCAGGCCGCAAGTGCGAAACTGGCTGATTAAAAATAAACTGCGGAAAAGCCGTGCTGCCATACAGTGTAGATAAATACTGCACCTGGGAGTAGGAGGATCATACATTAAACAGAGAGCAAACAAATATGTTTAGTGAATTTATTGACTTTTGGTGTAACTGAAGTAAGCAGCCACAAGGCTGCCAGCTTTACCCCATTCTGGTCATATTTTCCAGAATTCCAACAGCCATGGGATAACATTTCATATTCAATTATTAGTTGCGGAGAGTTTAGTTTCTGTTTCAACCGCAATGCCGTCAGGAACATTACACTCTACAGCCATAGTCCTTCAAGCACACAAAGGCGAGGGGGGGGTTAAAATACACTTTGTTTGTCATTTTTTTATTTTAAAAAAGAGGGGGGTTGAATATTTATGTCGCACGAACCATCTGCTGCTAAACCCTCGAATGGAACACGTGTAAATGGTTGCGAGTGATATCTCTATCATCTCACATGTGCGCCCATATAACTCCAGAATGAATGAGGAAACATTAGTTAAAAGAGCACAATGAAGCTGGAGCCATGTTCCGCCAGTTCCTCCACTTGCAATTGGCCTGCTGGGAGGTCCCCCATAACTTTTCCTCCAAGGCATCTCCACACGTGGTCCAGAGTGACCCCTCCAGTATATTCAAACCCCCCATCCCCCTATACATATAAGTCAGGGGGGTCGCATAATGAAGACTAGTCGGCCTGGGACATAAATGAGCTCCTCCCCCCCCTCCCCCCCTCTCAAATTGTGTTTGAGAAGTCTGCAGACGCATGGCCCAAGAACTGGAGGGAACAAAACCATGAATCGCTGGGTAAATACAGCGCATTGTGCCGACACAACTGCTTATATTTACTCCTCAGTTGGCGGGAAGTTTCATTTGCGCGTGCGGAGGCACATGGGGGCCACTTTGTGTTTTTGGGGGAGGGGGAAAGATCTTATTGGGAGTCGTAAATTTCCGGTTGGGAATTGCCCATTAGAGTATTGGGTTCTAGGGTTTGGACATGTAATTAGTGCTTTTTCTGGTTCCTAAAAATATCTTATATATTGAGGTGTTGTGTAGGAGTGCGTATATTATGTTGCTTGCTGATTTGAACCCTGTTTTGGCTTAACCTTTTGATCAAGCTACGTGTTGAGCAGAGCGTAACCGTAGAGGGTGGGTAGGAGGGGGTGAACAGACCTCGGGGCTTTTGAGTAGGCTCAAGCCCGCCCTAGAGTCAAAGCCTGCGAGCTTCCCATCTGCATAATGAACAGCGAGAGGGAAGGGTGAGTATAGGTGGGCAGTTGGGATAAAGGTAGCCATTTATGATGTAGTAATTGGTCTCGTACGGCCGGGTCCTTTGGCCATCTCATTATCGCCCTGCTGGAGGATCTCTTTTTGTTACTTCCACCTACCCCTCTGGGGGTCAACAAGCTAGCATCTCCATCTTGACGCTTGTAATTAGGATTAGGCGCTATTTTTGAATGCGGTAAATTTTCTGAGCCTGATTGTAATTGATAGAGTGAAAATTGGTTGAATGGATATGCCCTAGGCTAGCTCATCAGATTCTAGACTGTTAATCACCCCGGAACTGAGACACGTTTTTCATGTAGCTGGCGGGGGAGGGGCGGAGGACTATTTTCCAAACGTCTTTGTATCAAAAAAATGGTTAGAAAAAGTAAGTAATATCGTGCTTTTTTGATGAATGGTGCCTCCCATGTTCATTAGGCCCAGGTGTTGGGATGAAACATCGACAGAGATGCCTTTAGGCTCTGTTTCATTGGGCACGGGCTTGGGGCCAGGTTCAGGGTTGTTTTAATTAGGGGAAATGGTGGTGTTGGAGCGGTTCTGTAAACTTGTCTGATGGCGGTTGCCATGTGGACTTTTACCACCTATAGCCTCACAATTTTTTTTAAGACTTCCACACATTCCTATCGCTAATCAGACTCCTACTTTTTTGTGTGACTTTGGCAGCCTAGAGGGTGCTAATGCACTCGTATACGACTCTCTTAAATTCAAGGAAAGAGTCTCACTTTCATCCTTCTTTCTCCTACCTCTTTTCTTCTTCTGAAAGAATCGGAAGGAGTTTTAATGACAAAGTTGGGAGTCTTGGTTTCGCAACATTTCCATGCAAAGTGGTGCGTCTCCCGTCTTGTCGGCGGAAGCAGGCAACCTAGTAAGACGAGGGTATATATGCTTTGGCGAAAAGCAAGAACGAGTCGCGTGGGACGGTGGCCTCCTTCAAATCAGGACAATTGCATCAAGGTGAAATGACTTGGGCGCTCAACTTTTGCTTTTTCGTCTCAGAGTGCATTATTACGCATACAGGCTTTTTCCATTTAGGTAAAAAAAAAGAGGAGGTCGGGATTGAATTTGTATTAGTTTCACGGTGTGTGTATGTATATAGATGGTTCAGACACAAGACTTGGCAGTGGATTGGAAGCTGCTTTAGTATTCTAGCCTGTGCGCGGTGGTCTCCTCCGTGTGCAATACAAACTTCAAAGTCCTATCCTGTATGGGCTTATATCTATTATGACGTGCAACCTGTGGCGTCGGAACTGGTTTTTGATTGGGAGGCTGTTTTGGGAGGCTGGAAAGGAACGTTGCAGAGCCGCTTCAACTTGGGATAAGCCACGTTTGAATTATTAAATATGGGGGAGGATGCAAGAAAATTCAAGTGACACCGGTAGCACATATGCTTCAATCGTAATGAGCATTAATGCAGGCATTTATTGTCCATAATAATCCAACCAAAAAATACACATGCCAATAATAATTATTGGCATGTGTATTTTTTGGTTGGACTATGGATATAATTATATATTCTTACTCATGGTCCTTCCATTTACTATAATCCATTGTTGTTGTTATCATGATTCACGCATAATAATACCGCGCATTATATATGGTTATTTACTTATTTTAGAGCCAAATATTAGCATATTTGTATGCTACATTTCATGCACATACCAGTTGGTTTCAAGTGGGGCTGTGAATCACTGGGAACATGACGCATTTAACTGTAGCATGCTTATCCGTCCATATATGAATAACAAGCTGGCTAGATCTGAAGTGCATTTGTAAAAAATAAATAAAAAATGGAATGTGCGTCCAAAATATTTTTTTTTCAACTAACCTTTTTCAACCCATGTGGGGGAAAAACCATCTGGATTGCTAATGTAATCAAACACGCGTAACACTGTTACAGTGCACATTTACATTAATAGCCTATTAGGTGCATATTCACAAGCTAGCTCGGAAAATTCCAACATAGGCTTCAAGTACTTTGTTCAGTTTGTAAAATATTCCCTGTGCATATTTGTGCACCTTATTAAGTGCTGGGTACTTGCGCAAAAGAGCAACTTTTGGATTATTTTGTACAGAGGTGGGGATCAATTTCCCAGGTGTAATTGGATTCACTTTGTGTTTCACCATGTACTTCTTGCGGGCATGATTGGATTACTACTCACAGGTAGCCTGTGATTATAAGGGATTACAAGGACAAATCTTGTTGCTTATACGGTAACCTGGGCCCATAGTTTTCGCTCCCACTTATTCCGGATATCCCCTCGCTCCTAGAGCAGCATACATGCATGAAGTACTCCGGGGAGTCCGGTATACAGAAACCCAATTATCAAAACCGCGCGCCGTATTTCATTAAAATATTTGTCTTGGCAGCCAGATTGGTTAGCACGTTAAACAAAAGGGAAGGGTAGAGTCCCTCATCAAGCGCCTAACCTCCCCGCCAGAATAACTGGGCAAATTGGTGGAACCTGGGGTTCCCAAATGCGCTTTGGAAAATGCGGCCCAGGAGGCTCAGGCTAGGGGAATTGGACGATAGTCGTTGAGCACCACGTATAAGCCCTAGCAAAACTTTTTGGATGACTCCCCCCGATTTATTTTTGAATGAGCCGGTGCTGGTATCGCTCCCTAATTGCTATTTTGCTAGCACCATTGTGAACTAAGGTCGGAAGAGGGGGGGACGTACCTGTAAAAATAGGTGGTGAAATTTCATTTGGGGAGTCCATTCGCAATATTCATCTTCAGTTCCGATCTGGATGAAAGTGAATCATTAGGTGCTCCATTGGAAAGAAGGCTTGTGGTTTGGACCCCTCGAGCGGGGAAGCTTCTCTTGTCAATTTCCGGGAGAAGAGTAAGGAAAAAGGGGGGATTGGAGCGTGGATTTGATTTAGTGGTGGGCCAAGGCGAACAAGTAAGAAGAAGGGGGTGGGGGTAGGTGGCCTATTCGCAGAGTCCCTTATCTTCCACTACCGTCCCGGAGTCAAATGGCTGCGACTCTTCCGCGCGAGAGTTAGTGGCGAATGTCACTCGCGATGGCAGATCCAGTCTAGGACAAGGTGGAAGGAGATAAAAAATAACCCTCCCACACCCCACTTTCCATTCCTGATCATTCGACTATATACACTATTGGAATTCTAGCCTATAGTGGGCCTAATTTGGTTCATATAAGCCCCCTTATGTTTACCATGGAGAAAAATGTACACTCTTAACCATTTACCTTCTCTAGAGAGGGTAAATGGTTAAGAGTGTACATATGCCAGGTGAGAATTTCAGGTTCCATTTGCGTCTGGCAACTCTACAAAATCCCATGCAGTACTTTCCAGGGTCCAGGGGATATTTCAAACAAATGGATACCCCACTATATGCATATGTCACACAAAATAGTTAGCACTGCTCGAGCTTCTGGCAGTGTTGATGTGCAGACAGACATGTTTTTAGAGGGAGGAATGCAATGTTGGAGCTCATATTTGAAGGGTATGGGTCGTGTGTAATTGAGGTGCAGTGGAGGACCAGCTATGATTTGAAATGGAGGACGTGCCTGTAACGTCCAACCTTGATAGAGATGAGTTGGTGCGATTTGAGTCGGGATTTTTTGGGGGGATAGGACTAGGTCATCCCGTGCAGCAGATGGACTGGAAATTCCAGAGCGGAAAATGTGGGAACGCACTGTGGGAACAAAAAAACAACAAAAAAACCCTGGGAGGACAAATTGGACCTATAAAGAGAGAATCTGGGGAAAGCGAGTTGGCTGACCATTTTTGGGGTGCCAAAATTCGGAAAAATTCTTGGGACCGGACTTTACGGCTGTCAGACGCACATGTCACTCTGCTTTATTTGGGAATAAATCGTATCAGGACCCACCAGCGGGCGTGTGCCCTTCAGCGCCTTTTGTCGCCAAAAGACTCCAAATTCGATCAAATTTGGGTGACGGCAGCGTCGCACACTTGAAATGGCTTTTTTTCAGGGGCGCCCCCCTCGGACGACGTAAATTCCAGCCGCAAATTGTAGATGCTATAGCTAGGAAGGGTCCATGGCCTACCAAGTGAGCTTCTCTAGAAATCAATCACCACAGTTGATTATAACACCCAACAAATTTTGGGCTCTCATCCGACTTTTCCGTTGGTACTAGTTATCATTTTAAATCACCTTCCTCCGGTTGGTCCTTTTTGCATTGTTATGAGTTATGAGTGTAGAATAAAGCAAGCGACGCGAAGCATGACCGAAGAAAATGAAAAACTCCCGCGAGAAGTCAGGGTAATTAAGTCCAGGAAGCTCTTATCCTCTTAGCTTGTAGTGTCCGGAGGAAAAACCCATTTCTGCAGAAGATGGGTCATCATTTGACTATACATAATTTTTAATTCCTAAGCCACCTAAAGGTTGTCCTCTAACGCACATTCCGTGTATGGGTTTTTTGGATGTCATAAACAAACGGGACAACCTGGACACATACCTCTTGGCCCAATCTGGCATCAGGTCATGACATTTATGCCCCAGTTGCATATCACATGGCGTGCAAGGACTCATCGAGAGTCACGTGATTCCTCGCCATATTGATTGTATGTGATGCGTCCGGACGGGGGAGGACATTTGCAATCAGATTTAACGCTCTGACCGAACCCTTAGAGTAAAAGGGGGTGGGCAGGGGGGGGGGGAGGGGGCTATAATATGACATGCAAAGTTTAGGGCGATGCCGCGCTCACTTGGCCGCCGGGTTTTCCGAGCGGAAAACCAGGGTGTGAGCTTGTGTGCCAGAGAGACTGGAATTTAGGTCCATGTGCCGGACTAGCCTACTAATTCCGGGGGCTTCGATCGACAAACACTCCCCGGAGTGGTCCCCTGTGGTGTCCCTTTGGCCCCGGGTTTTCGCCCTCGGATCTCCTCTGGCTGCCTTCGCCATATAGATTTAATTCCTCGTATTTATCTTTGCGCCTGATTACATGCTCTGCATTTGAGCCGTGCATTTGGAGTAAAAGTAGCTGTGTGCGCCGGCTTAATGCCACCACCTCAGGTGCAGTGTGTTTACCTCCGAAATTTACGGAGTCCCAGGCGAGCTGCAGATCGACGATTGTCTCGCCTGATTGCAGTTTCAGGGCTGCGAGGGGGCACTTTTTGGGCCAGTGAGCAGGTTAAGAACGACCTCAAAAAAAGCAAAACAAAAAAACGGGGGGAAAAAAGCAGGATTTTCTTTCTAGAGGGTGAAAACTAGCAACTATTTCGACCAACAAGAAACAATGTTAGAACTGTAGTAATATGGGAACAGGCGATCACATAATTTTGTCCTGTGTATAGTACAGTGCTGGACATTAATTCCATCATACTGCTAGCGACATTTCCCGATGCGGCAGACGTGTAAATCGAAGTGATAGAGTGCGAGCCGTGCGAGTAAGAAATGATAGCCCTTGGGGGACGTCACTGGCTCCATTGTCCCCACAGCCGGTGACGTCACTCAAGGCCTTCCTCTTCTTACACGCAAGGCTCACACTCTACCACTTTGATTTGCACTTCTGCCGCATCAAAAAAAATGTCGCAAGCAGTATGACGCGATTAATGTCCAACACTGTACCTGAGCAATGAGCAAGATTCCGACTTGGCCACACTGACCATACACATGCAAGATGATCAAGTTTACTGTACAGGTTTGTTGAACCTGCATTTCGGGGATAGATAAACGGACTACAGTGCATGCTGACTGTATACAAGTAATATACTCCGCATTTTACGAGTATTGTCCTTTGTATTTTACTCCCACGAGAAGCGTATCTACCCCGTGGCATGAAAACTGTAAAGTGCCGTAAACTCGGGCCTAAGTCTGCAGATATCTCGGAGGGTGTTTAGACGGAAATTAAGTAACGGAACATATTATGGGATTAACTTCGGGAGATAAAGACCCTGCGTGTTTGGTGGCAATATTGTGTGGGAAAATAACAGCGTAACGACTCTCGACTTGCACTTTTTCGTGCACTTGAACTACAAGCTTGCTTCCCAGACGGTGTAGTAATAGCGAATTTTCTTGGGGAAAAAGAAGGCGCAAGTGTGCTTTCCACTTCCCAGAGGCCTTCGTGTTTATAGCTGCTTCCTCTCTTCACGACCTTACACTTCCAAAAATGTTAATAACCCTCCCCCCAAAAAGTGTATCCTTGAAAAATGTAGTGTATTGGGATGCTGGGTACGGGAGCATTCTGTGTTCCAGTCGGATGCACTGCCATTCGTATTGTCTGAGCGAGCCTCTGTTTCCTCGGCGAATCTCCATGCTCATCCCTACGGTTGTGGTTGGGGGCAGTGCGGGGAAGGCGCTTTTGAAACAGACAAACTGAATCATTTGTGGTCGGCACGCAGTAACCACTGGAAAGTGGAAGCACTGTTCGTTGGACTGTTTAATTACCAGCTCTTTCCTCCATATCGAGAGAGGACGGAAAAAGGAGCCAAGTTGAGGAGAGGGGCAGTAGTAGCAGTAGCAGGGGAATGGCCTAGAAGCGAGCCTTGTATCGCTTCCAAGTGGAGTTTTAGGACCCGGTTAAAAAGAGCCGTGAAAAGAGTTATAACCGGAATGTTTGGAAGGTCCTCCTCCCTGGTTTTTATTCAGCAGGCAGCAGTGGCTCTTAGAGATGGTTCGCTTCATAAGTGTTATCGCGATGCTTTGTCCTTGGCAGAATGCAAATATTAGTCTAGTGATCCAAGAAACGTTTCGGAAGCCGTAGAGAACTTTGACTTGGCAGTTATGTCTGAATCAACAGGCCGGAGCTGGGTCCTTCCTCCTCCTCCTCCTCCTCCTCTCCCCAAGGTTTCGCCAGAGTAAGGGAACTGTATAAACAGCAGTGGCAAGTTGAAGTATCTGCAGGAAATGGAAGTAGGTAACAGTGTAGTAGTAGTGGCAGCGCAGAAGCGTGGATGGAAGGAAGATTGGAGGTGGGGAGAAGGGTAGGGAGGGAGGGAGAGACCCAAGGAAGGGAGTCGTTCACAATGGTTAGGAAGCTATCATGTCGTCCCGGAGGAAATTGGCCCGGGTGCTGCTACAAGTTGAGGAGGAATCAACTTGTTCTTCAACTGGGCTGTAAAGAGACGAACATTGCCCCCTCTTGCGGTGGCACGATTACAGCTTAAGCTTGGCCGTCACTCGCCTAATTAAACCCTTGGAGGTTATATTAGTGCATGGCCATAAACGCTTCTTTTCCTCCGACCAATTCACTGCTGCACGTACTGATGCTAACCTGAGGGATAATAGGATTTGCACCGAGTATTCCTTTATGAACCTGTGCAGGTTGTAGAAAGCGCGTTTACAGTTGGGAGCATATCTGTGGCAAGTGCTTCCTGGCATTAGGCTGCAACTATGCCCGGCTCAAATCGCCTTGTTAATGCGTCCGGAAAGCTTATGTTTCATTAGCTCCAATGGTGGGGGTTCGGAATTGTGTGAATTACTACCTTGTACTCTAGCAGTGCAACAGTTATTGCCGCTCAGAATGGACTTGATGAGACCCAAAACAGTTAGTCGTGGCAGTTTGAGAATTGCCGCTCGGCGGTGTCAAGCCGGGGAAATTATTTAGCCTGGCGGAGAGGTAATGAAATTAATAAGGCTCATTAATTAAACACATAGACTGATGAAGTGGAGGCTCACGGGGGGATCCTCGGACGCATTAATCATTATGTTGACCGAAGAAGTGTCTTAAAGACCGGCTTCCCACCAACCCGATGCTAATCGGACAGTCATTTCCATGCGTGACGAATAGCTTCAATTCCGCAAAGTTCCTCCTCTCATTAGCAACTTGTCAACATGCAGTACGCGAGTAGGTTAGTTGAGTCCGGAGCCTGCGGGAGAAAAATACCGGTAACAAAGTGTCCTGTTCTCCAGAGGATCTCTACAATGCTCTGCTTTCAGTAGGCGCCTAAAAAAAGTTTTCTTGACTCCGGAACACCAGTGGTTAGGCCTCCAGCGTTGGCTTTGAATGCCGTCGTAAATTTGGATGGTTGGGAATCGCGTGCTGGTGAGGCTGATGCATCTTGCTTACTCCCGTTCGTCATTAGAATTGACAGTTAATTACCGGCGCTCTCGCCAGATAAGGTAGTTGAACCGCAGCAGCGGTTTAATCAAGTAGCATCCTCTCCTGCTTCTGCATGGATAGACGCTCCTAAATCGATTTTTCCTGCCATCGAAAGGCCGGCAGGCAGGGAAGATACGTGATTGTTTTCCTACGGCTTTGCTTGTCCTGCCCTGGTAATCGTAATTAGACAGGATTCCCCAAAAGGTTCTCTCAGAAACTGATATATTCAGGCTAGGCCGCGGCCGGGGAGTACGGCCGAGGAATCAAGCCAGGGGTGTCCTGCCGGGTGCAGGGATGGCCACTTGGGATAATGTTTGGCTTGTACTTCACCTTCTTCTGGCCGAGTTCATCATGGGAAGATGGTTGAAAGGGTAATCCTACCTCACGATTCCTTTTCCCCTCCTCTGAAATTGATTTCGATTTCCGTGGCCTGGAGTCGGCTGGGTGGGTGGGGTATGTGAGGGGGGATTCATTCAAGAACCTCTTCCTTCCTTCCTTCCTTCCTTCCTTCTTCCACGCCCCACCACCGGGCCACGTTCAGTATTCCATTCGCGCACAAGTTCACCGGAAAGCCTGGAGCTGCTTTCTATTTACAGGCCAGATAAAACCATCCGCTAATGCGTTCCACTGCTCCTTGTAGGCGATGACAAATAACTGACGGGATTCTCCAAACCGATTGTTTTCTGAAGGCTGGACCC
>KZ538162.1:73312-84125 GCA_000934665.2 Catajapyx aquilonaris | reverse complement strand
CCCCCCCCCCCCCCAAAAAAAAAAACAAAACAAAAAAATGGCGATCCAAACCAATGTTCGACATTTTGCCCCATGACGTTGTTAAAACATGCAGTCACTTGCTGTGTTTACATGTTTGATGCGGTGAAGTGACCGCGGACTAAATGACGAATAACAGAATGCAATAAGCCTAATATAAACAATCAACGTGTCAGTCTGAGTGCATGCGTTGCAAATGAATTGGGGCGGGGGATTTTGGGTGTGGGAGGGGGATGTGTGTATGTACTGTACGGCGGCGGCGGTGGTGGCAGAGTGTGCAATCAGAGGATGCTTGGGATGCCCCCACCGAAAAGTGGGGTAAGCGTTGGGGGCAACAGCCCGGATCCTCGTGGGCAGGTTGGACTCACCGTAATTATCATTCCCCTCAGCCCCTACCCCCACCCCCCGGCCCGGATTTGCCCCTATAATTATCGCGATTGCTGTCAAGTTTCCTGCGCGCGCGAGTTCACTAGCGTCATTGCAACACAAATTCCAAAAGTTGAAGCGCCGTGGTAATAATTTAGAGTAATGTATGGCGCCGGGCCATCCGAGTCCTCCCAAAAGCCCCCTCTATATGACCCTGGATGGGGATAATCGGTGAGGGGAGCCCAGAGCTGGGCCCAAACACTAGAGCCTTTTACCCATCAAATTTGCACTTTTTTTCATTTGTAGTTTTTTTTTCAAGGGGAAACATTAGCCCAGTGTTTACCCCATTTCTTACAAAAAGCTCGATATGTTCCAAGATTAGCCGATACAATTTTTCATTGTTTCGTGCGAAACCGTCGGAAAGAAAGCTGACACTAGGCCGGGCATTCACGGGACGTGATCCTTTTGTCAACTAAATTGACTTGTGCGATTCGCATTGCTAGGTACAGGGAGAGGGGATTATTCTGAAAGGGGATGATAGATAGCCCCCAACATGAGGTAATGCTGTAGAACACGAAGTACGGCCGGCTGAATAGCTCTGCACCCCGGTTGCAATTATGACCTGTATAGAGACATCTCATTGTGGGACGCAAAATAATCTCTTTTTAGTCTCCCCTGACATGTAGAGTATAACTTGAGCAGGATCGATGTGCGTGCACTTTTTTGTTGTTGTTGTTGTTGTGTCTATATATTAGGGAGGACATAATCCTTTACAATCCCTGCACACACCAGGATGGGTTTCTATCGTCAGTGCTCTTTCAAATGTGCTATAATGCTGGTGCGCATACAGTTGCTCCTAACTTGCATGCTGAAATGGAGAAATTAATTCGCAAGAACCTCCAGCACTTCCCACTTGGAGCTTGATTCAGAGGGTCAAATAAGTCGTTCCATTAGTGCGGACTCGGGGTTTTAGCTGGCCGGCCTTTGCCTTGATGCCTATATACGGGCGTGATAAAACAAGGCTTGGACACCACTGCTGTAAATCCGGGTCCGACGCGACGGTGTGTCCGGCTGCCTGATGCTTTAAATATGAAGGGCATGAAGTGATATTTTTTGGGTCCGGTATGCTGGTGGTGGCAAATATATGGGGGTGCAATCAGGAAAACACAATAACAACTAATGGCTCTAGTCACTGGGCGGTAACGGGTATGTATGCAGCTATACGGTGTGTAAAATGACCAAACAAAGCGCATATTACGGCATTGTAATGGACTACTTATCAAAATTCTATTTGCCAAAATTGGTTTTACCCAATTCGCATTTCACACTGGAGACCCATGCTAGAAGACCTATGTAATGGGCTCCAAAATGTTTGAATATTGAGGCTAGTCGTTCTGTCCAATGGCGTGTTTTGAATATTTATAACGAGTAACGGAGTAAGTGGGGAGTAGATATTGGGGAATTGCGTCATAAAAGTCGCAGAGTTTATAAATACTTGCAGAGTCCAATGATTTGGTTAAGCAATTGAACAGTATATAGTGGAGACTATACTGTAGAGTGTGTGCTAGCTGCTGGCTCTAGTCCTATATCGGACTATAGTACCTTACCGCAGAAAAGAGAGAGTAATACTATAATTATATTCCCAGGTGTTGCAACTTTCAAACAACCCAGCCTCACTGTAACAGGACTGCATATGCTACTTGGGCTATATGTCATAGTGTCAAACGTGGGAGTAGGAAAAAAAATAGATGCGTGTTATATAAGCTTACAGTATGCATAGGCTATATGTGGGGTTTCCAGAAAGTTTTAGGCATGCCTCAAATGAGCAATTCTCTGTCTCAAACTAATAATATTAATTCTGATAATGTTTCGTAGGCGGTGAAAAGCAATTGAACCTTAATAATCGTAAGAGACAGATGACATGCTCGACATTTGTTAAATTTTATTCAAAATGCCTGTATCCGGCTGTAGAAAAAATTTAATACCGTCTTCTCTATAAAACACGAGAAAAATTGCCTTCACAATGAAAATGCACCATATCCTATTTTATAGCTATAATCAAGATATAACGGCTAATTTGGCCATTCCGCTGGACTTCCGGATTAAGACTATGTTATTCCTGCATAATTAATATTTGACATAATATTAATTATATGAAAAGCAATCGCCCTCTGGAAATGTATCTCTCAAGCATACAGTACCTAATTGAATTCCAAAATCCATATTGAATAAACCTGAATCCTCTCTTGAATTTTTTATTAGTTATTCAAGCCTGCTAAGCCGTTCACACAAAAAAAGCCCAATTTGAAACCTATTGTTAGCTCATCCCCAAGAAAACAATTCCACATTTTGTAAAATCCCCTGTATCACATCATAGTAATCTGAAACCTAAGCTCCAATAGGCAGGACGATCTTATACTACGTGCCTGTATCCCCCCCCCCCTCCCTCTCTTTCCGACTTTGTATGAAGCAGCTAGGCAATTCTGAATGAAGAGGATTCCACACCATCTCCACCTCACCCTTTCCTCCACCTCTTTTATGCTGGTTGGCGTTGTAGGCTGATTTCCAAGAGATGGTAGGGAGGGGGGGGGGGTGAAGCAGCTCAGTATTGATTTTCAAGCTTGGAGAATGGAATTCGCAAAGAGAAGAGCTTGAAGCTGCAGAGTCGTTTGCTGTGTTCTGCCCTCCAAAAACCAGCATCACAGTCACTATCACCATACCCATTCTATGGTACAGCGCTCGATTAGGATTGGGGCCATGGCATAGCTGAGGCCAGGCTCTCAGTGGGAGGGGGACAAGTGGTCAAAATTGCGAGTGTTGTGTGTAATGTAGCTGTAGAAGTGTGGAGGGTTTTTTTGTGTGTTGAACCCAGTTTCAAACTGGGTCCTGGCGAAGGTCCCGTGTTTACAAAGCGGAAGCGGAAGAAGCTGCCATCATTCATGACCCCCCCGGTAGTTCCAACTCCCCCCCCCCCCTAAGGCATTGCCAGGGCGATAGATTTTCGACAGGAATTGCAGCAAAAGTCTAGCATGTGGAGCTGGCTTTCGATAGTGGTAATTTATTCCGGTAAATAAATTTCCATTATCATGGCGACACGCAACTTGCCAGACTTCCCACCAGGCAACGGCCATTTTTACCATTTTTTTTAGACGGTGTAACCTTCTCCCGTCGTGCCGTTTGACATTCCATCCGTCCAAAGGGGCCACCTAGATATAATCTTCAAGAGAGAGAGAGAGAGGAAAAAAAAGCAGATTTATTTAATTTACGTGCGATTGAACACGTACGTTGTGGACACCCTGCAACGCAAGTTGGAGTCAATCACACGGCATACTTAGTGGCTTTGCTATAGGGCTAACATATGGTCTGAAAAGCCCCGCAGAGATGGATGGGAGATGCTGTCAGCTGTATTCCTAGGAGGCCGAGAGGGACTGGTGGACCCCCTTCTGACTCTTCTCCAGCAGTCTGACACAGAGTCTGGCCGTAATGACATCGGCTGCAGGGTGAAAATGAGCAGCTTCCCAACGGGGTGTCCAGGCTTCTCCACATGGGGGTCAGAAAGTGCTCCCAAGGCGTGGTATCCCCCCACCATAGGCCCAAGAACCAATGTTAATCCGTTGATTATATAGGAAACATTCAGATTGTTAAAGTTTGGTGGTCTAAAGTCTCTAAACAGTGGACTGGACAGGAAATCGAAATGTCCTTTGGACACTACGAGGATTTGAAAGGTATAGGTTGTTTCTAAGCAGTGTAATGAAATTGAGGCCGGTTTGTGTCCCTCAGTGGTTAAGTAATTCATTGTTCGTTTACGACAGCGTGAGATTATGAACAGCAATGGACGCTTTGAAACTTTATTAATAAAGAGGACGGCCGGAGAATGGGTAATCGCGGCCATCAAGTTTTCGTGATAATATGTTGCGGCGCGTCTGGATTTTTGCGTGGATTAAGGCCCCCACACTACTTAATGAACCTGGCTTGGCACTGCTTCCGCTAGGTTGTGACCTGAAAGATATGGCAGACGGAAGCGTGGCCGAGGTCATCGCCAAGCTCGCGTGTCCAATAATCGGCGGAATAGGCAGTGATTAATGGGACTGGAGAGGTACTACAAGACGGTATGGCCCAGGGTCGTCAGTGTCTTCTTGGCGTAATGGAAACCTTCTTGCGTATGCATGAGAGTCATCAAGTGGGTCGTGTCGTGCTGCAAATGGAGTGGCTTCCAAGTCGTGACCTACTGTAATAAAGGAATTCTTGAGAGAGGCCAACCGTGATTGATACAAGTTGAGGAAAATACTATAACCGCATCCCAACTGGTCACGGTGCCACCTCCGGCCATACCACACTGATTTAGTTCTGTTTTTTTTTTTTTTTGGACCTTGGACCATCTGGAGCATAAAAGTTAGTTTCCCCGAGTGCATTTGGTCTGGTTCCTCATTTCATCCCTGAACGGCAAGAAAATTCCTCCACTTTTATTTTTGACTCTGAGGAAGGAAGAGCCAATTTCCTGTGCCTTCCTCCATCCCCAGCATGCCATTTGTGAGCCGACGCATATGCTAGGCTGACCTTTTAGATTGACAGCCCCAGGGATGTACCAGAGCGCAGGGGCAGGTACACTGGTTTTGCACCATCCGGGGACATCCGCCATCTTCCCTCCGGGGGTGACGAGCCTTGGGAAAAATCGTAACCAAGAGCCACGCCATTTTGACAAAGCTCTCCCAACCGGCATCACTTTGCTCTTACCGTATACACCCCCTGATTCCCTGGAGTCACCACTGGAATTGGTTTCTACAGTTCTCTCTTTTTTGGGGGGATGTGTGTGTCCGGCAGCGACCTACATCCGACCGCCATTTTTTTTACCATGCTTTAGCGCAGGTCCAGAAGGTGATGTTTAGCTACAATGCAAGAGACGTGCCCAATAAAATGTGGTGGGAGCCATATGGATTAGTATCCTCAGAGGTGTAGTGTGCTGGTACTAGATTCGACGGGGAAAATGCTGCTGCTGGATTCACAAACAAAGGCGGGCCAGCAGTGTTGCGCTCGCAGGCTTGAATGCAGGAGCGATACTGTGAAACAATGCGCGACAACTAAAGTGCTTGGGAGAAGTATGCACGTCACAATAGCGGGATGGAATGGGGATACCTCTTGCTTCAGACCATTTTTTTTTTCATCACTAACCATTATACTGTACAAGGTATACCCATAAATAAGAAACATTGCGTGTGATGGCAAAAATTTTCAATTTCGCAAAATAACTGTAATTTTTAGTCTTAACCTGAAATTGGTTCTGGCTTTGAGAATGATAGATTCGCAATACGACCACGGATATTCAATTTGGGCTGTAACCATGCAGTTTGTGGCTCGTAAAGTTGCCGCACTAGGATTTATTGTCTTGTTGCCTTTCGATTACCATGCTCAATATTAATGCTTCTTTTTTCTGTCTTTCCAGGTAAGGCTCACGTGATTGGAGTCGCAAACAGTGAGTGCCCTTGAGTTGACCGAAAATGAGAAAAAAAAATCACGCTCTCAGAACTTCCTCGCGGTTATTACAAACTCTCTATTTCATGGAGGTTGGGTCCGGCACAACTTTTCCCGCTATTTGGAAGCCAGCATTTTCCCTTCTTAGGCTGGAAACCGCCAAGGGCCCCCGGGAACGATGTCCAATATTGCTCATAAAGCGTCATAAAGTGGCGCTGTGCTAGAGGTGTTAATTTTATCTCCTACCTGCCGGGATGAAGCTTGCTCTCTACTCAGATATTCGGCTTGACCACCACTAGAAAAAAAACTAGAGATTTTTTTTTTCTTCTTCTGAAAACGAATGCTGGTCGAGTGCTTGTCCTCCGGTTGTGTCAAACTGACTAGGAGGCTTGATCAGAAATAGGAGACGCGAAAAGCAATCTGTCTGGCTGCCTCCAGCCGGACAAGGATCGGTGTTACGTGCTCATCCGACCCGGCATTTTTCGCTTCCAGAATATCGAAGTTGACCAACTGCAGAATCCTTCCTCAGTTACCTCTAGGGCTTGTAAGGTTTTTTTTTATTTTACAAAAAACCGGGGGGGCCAAAACTCAGTTTTCCGTGAAATTATTTCCGCCTTCTCCGGCGCGTGAAAGTGCGCGCTGGAATTGACCGTTCAGCAATTAAGGCTCCTAATGTCGTCGTTTCTGATTAGAATAATGTGCAATTTCAAGATGTCTAAGGGAAGTCGGAGACACCGATAAGGAGGTAGGAAAAGGTTGGGAAAAAAAAAATTGGTGTAAGAAAATAGAGAAAAAAAAGGTGGATGACACTATGATGGATCATTCTGGCCAACTTTCAGCGTCTTGACCTCCCAACATACTTAAACCTTCCCTTTTGCTAGCTTCATTGTAACGGTAATAGCGATGGGATATAAGAGGAGGCAGCAGCTGGGGTGAACCTCTAAGTTGAGTGGGTGAGACCATCAAAGTTGCTGGCGGTTCACGTAAGCGGTTTTGATGGGCAGCTGAGCACGAATATACTGTATGTATTGGGCGATAGGTCTAGAAACGTAAAACGTACAGGTGCGCATAATTTTGGATGTAAATGGGAAGCTATACATCACTCGGTTTCTGTCAAGATGTAAAGCATCTTCGTAGCGATTCTAGCACTTGGAAGTGTATTTTACGCCCCCTTTTTATTCCGGAGTCTTGTTTGTGCTACATGGCAGTAAATGCGACGGACGTGTTACGGTTTCTAATAAACAGGAATCACGGAGATTTACATATTGATTTCCAAGTTTTTTTTTTACAGGCGGTAATATAGCTCAGACTTCCTTTTTCATTTAAAAAAAATCACACGGACTTTGCATTCCTTTGCACCCTCGCCATTTCGCTCTCGTCAGACTATTGATTTGTTAAAATGACAGTCGCTCTTGTATATTTCCGTTTTTGTGTCTGCAGACATCTATGGAAATGAGATTGGGGAGACGCACTGGCTTGTTCGGAGATTTTGGCAGGATTTTGTACGTTATGGGGGTCTTTAAACTAATTTACATCAAGTTCTGTTTTATATGAGGATATGAATGGCATAGGGCGTCTACATAACTCATCACAATATTGCACCTGCCTTTAAAAGGGGCTATAGAAGAGCACAGTTCAAATAAAAAGTACTGTGCGTACAGTAGGGCCTATGTGCCACACACACTATAGCCATTCCTCTCGATGTATAATGCATTGATATACTGTAAGTGACTCATTTTAGCATTTGCTAATGGTAGGCTGTACTAATTTGCAGGTGTCATCTAACAGTGCCTATTAGGACTAATTGCAAATGGTGTAGACAGCACGCAGTGCCTTTTTTTTGATATTATGAAACTGTAGCCTGCATCAAGGCCTATTACCAGATCAACATTGAAGCTTGTAGTAATAGCTACAGTCAATTAGAGTCTAGCCACACACACGTACTTATACATGCGAAATTACTCTTCTAAATAAACTGACCGACTGTATTGTAACAAGAAATCATGAGGTGTAAACGTTACATTCGCAGCATGACAAATTATGATGGGCCTATATATGTCGAGTTAAGTACCTTCCGAATCATTAATACTGGCACAAATTAGTACCCTATTTCATGTCATTAATATACTGCAAAACAATTGGCACTATGGATTTTTTTTTTGCGAGAAATCCTATTTTCACTAGATTTTTTTCCCGCCATCGCCAGTAGTATTGTTTACAGTGTGTATCAGTATGCCGTGCGATGCTGAGTGGTGAACCAATATTGTGTCAGAAGAAAACTACTGACAGGGTCTCGTGCGCCTGCTGGAAGGACAACAATAACAAAATCGGTTCATTGTACAGCATTTTGACATCGACAAAAAATTAATGGCATCTGGATGTCAACTGCTCCCAGTTTATATGAGTTAGCACCGGTATATCGAGCAAGAACGCCAGGTCGGTTTTTACGACTTGAAAATCCTCATATTAGTTTTTACTACGAAGCAAAGTGGACTCGATCAAGTTGATTGCCTTTAGTTTTTTTTTTTTTCATCTCGGCCCAGGTGAGATCCATGGTCTGGGAAACTGGTGTAAGTGTTGTCATTTCCTCATTTTATGGCTGGTAGTGCTCACATTAATGGCTAGTGTTGGCATTAGCCTCCGTGACGACCCCCAAAGATATTCTAGTTGTCAAATGATCCGTGTAATTTTAACCGTTGCCTTTTACCTGTCCATACTCTCAGGCGATAGCCAAGGGGTAGGATAATTTTCCGCGACATTAGTTGGCTCGTCTTTCGGATTTGGGTACCGCAGATAAGGCACGTGAAACGCCCCTTTCACAACTTTAACTACCCCCGCAAATTTTGTCACCGCGCGCGGGGTCGACCTCTGTTTTTAGGGTCAAACCACTGTCGCCAGAGATCCGAATCACCACACCACGCAGCTTTTATTTATGAGAACCATTAACTCTAGTTGGAGTGGAAAATATTACGCCCAATTTCCCTGCTCGGAGCTCTATGTAAAATCGACTCATCAGCTTCATTATTAGGAGTCGCTCCTCCGTCCTCATCGTCACACACGCTTCATTTACCATGCAAATGTGCCCACCCTCACCCCGTACTGCTGCTCTTGGCCACTCCAACAAATGTATAGTGTTGTGCCAAAAGTGGGAGGGGTCTGCTTTTCCTGCTGATTTTGGGCGCTCCTGCATGCCCTGATTTCCTCTGGCTCTCCCCTCATGGGTCTCACACTGACAGAATAATATTTGAACTACGATTTTCATATCGCAAAAAAATGACAGCTGATTGGACCACCTTGGATTTCATTCTGTATTTTGCACCACTAGCAAAAATCAAGCGTTTGTTCCTCAGAGCCAAAAAGCTGGATGGCGTCTTGGCATTAATTTCATTTTGAAGATCTAGTCGTGGCATTAAATTGACCTTGCTGTCTGCTGGCTTCCTTGGGTTTCCAGCAGCTCCAGGAGAAGTTATCAGAGCGAGACAGAGGAAAACGCTGAGCCGTCACAGACACATCTCTCATATAAGTCAAGACATGAGAAGAGTTGGGGAGTGTAGAAAAAGCCTAGTAAGGAATAGGAGAGTCCTCGTAACCGCCAATGTTTCCTTCGTTTTTTTTTTACTTTATTTTCTTTATTTTTAAGAGGGTGGAGGGTGGGGTAGGAGGACGAGGGGCTTCCTGCAAAAGCAAATGGAGTGTCATCAATCAGACATTCATCGCCGTCAAGAAAAATACCGGGGCTGGACCATGTCCTCAGGGGGATTCCGCTTTTGTGAGCCCAAGAAGAGGAGGGCTTTACAGATTGGATGGCTGCAGCATGCGCTTGCTTCCTCCTCTCGAGAATTGCCGATCTATAAAAGCCTAGCTGCGCCGCCATTCTCCATTGACAAAGAAGGAGAGGCCGCTCTTTTGCTCTTCTTGTGCACTGCAGATGAATGGCAATTGTTGGCCGTTTCACCAAGGGGAATGTATTGCACCGATATGATGGAATTGCAATTTCCTTGGAATTTTCCGATTCGAAGCACTTCCAGGATGCCAAGCAGAAAAGGAAATGCACAAGACATGCAATCATGTGACTTTTTTTACAATACAAAAACTCAAATTGCTCAGTGTCTGCCCCCCCCAAAGCAAGAATTACTGTCAAGTGATAAAACCTGCCTAGGAGTATTTTTCGTGAATGAAACGAGCGCGTGCAGCAAATAGGCTGCTAACCAAGTCGAGCTCCTTAGAGTTCTCGACACATTCGGAATAATCAGTCGCTGCCATGGTCACCCATTGCAGTATACTTAGGCCGTATGCAAAAGTAGAGGAATGAACTTTTGTCACGGCATTTTGCACCCAAAATGGAAAACCAAGCTAAAATCAAGTACTGTATTTCTAAAGAGTCAAAAACAAAGAGTAGGGACTGTAAAACGAGAGAATAATGCAAAAGTCGAAGAAGACACGAGTCTGCCAGTAAACATCCGACTTTCGACCCACGCTTTATATCAGCATGTATAGCTCTCCCTACAGACACTCACTCTCGGACTCGCTTTATGATATCAGCGGAAATTCTGCAGACGAACATAATCGTAATTTTTTATTACGCATTTTGTGCAGAGCATTACCTTTTTTTTGCGAGGACCTATTGTTTACTACAGTGTAGCTGAAAGTTTTTAGCGAGAAAGTTTCTGACAAACCTAGCAGAAAATGAAAACACTGGAACAGTTTTTAAAAAAGATAATACACATGCATGCAGATTTTCAATATCATGATTAGATTTTAATAACGATTGTCCAAGTCTGGATACCAAGTCGGGATACAATTGGAACATTTATTCTGCTTTAGGTCGAACAAAGTAGAGAACTGCGGAAGAAATTGTAAAAGAAACCGAGTAGGATTTACCTGCTCATCGTGCAGAGTCGGGTTTAGCGAAGTAATACCTGCCAAGAGTGTCAGTGCAGGGCAACCGGATTAAATGCAG
>KZ538162.1:24697-57642 GCA_000934665.2 Catajapyx aquilonaris | reverse complement strand
CCCCCCCCCCCCCAAAAAAAAAGTAATGTTTGCAGACTACGCGTGTCAACGAACGGCTTTTCGGGCACACGCCGACAGTCCCCAAGTTTGAACTACAGTCTAATAAACGCTCTTCTTCCTCTCGAAAGACAGAAATTAAGGCGCAAAAGGGAGGGCGGGGAGGGGGGTTTCCCCCTCCTTTTGCTTTTGTAGAAGGGAGAATATAAATCCAGAAGAGAAAGGTCTCAAGGAAATCCTGATATTCGGGGATTTAGGCAAATAAAGAGAAGTGGCGCAGAAGAAACTCTTGGTAATTAGGTCACAATTAAGTTTTCTCTCTTGTGCCAGAGTAGATTTCAAATGAAAATCTGGCGAGGGGGTTGGTGGAGAAGGGGGCCCCAAGACCCCTCTTGCTCGCGCTTTATCTTTCGCCAAGGTTATTGACGTCAGGTTTTGTGGGGCGCGTCGTGGTTTTATAGCCGCCAGACGCAGGGCTAATAATGTTCATCTCAGTTTCACCGGGTCGTCATTTTTTTTTCTATGTGCTGGAACAACTTGTTGGCTCAAAGTGCGGTGTTATTGTTACAGGTAGGTAATCTAATCACGCATCTTGGGGCCAAAAATGGCGGAACTTAGCCGTTATTTGCAAATAGCAGTTAGCTGGGGGTGCTCGGCCATTTTTAAAAATTGTTTACGTGAATATTAATCCAATCACAACATTAAAAATTTATTTTAGTACAAAATTAAGTTATTTTGTTCATTTCTGATCCATTTATAGAAAAAAAGTGGCGACATAATTCATTAATTAATGTATTTCGGGAGGAGTGGTGAGATCTGAGATGGCGTCTCGGCTTGCTGAATGAAAGGTCCCAGGTTCCATCCCCGCCTGGGTGTGCCCTTTCGCCTGCGTCAGGAGGGTCTCTGACCTGCACCTTAGAGGTGTCTGGCAACCTAACCTCCAGGGGGACTGCACAAGTGTCCCCTCCCCAACAATCCCTATCCCTATCCCATTTCCCGAATTTCTTGCACAGTGACTGAAGAAAAATGGAAAAAATTATTCTAAATCGTAATAATCCACCCCCTTATAAACCCTAATCGGGTTATCACTGGGTAATAAAAATAAAAAAATTAAAAAATAAATTACTGAATGTATTAGAAATTATGTAACGACATTTTTCTATAAATGGATCTGAAATGAACAAAATTTAATTTTTTGCGCACATGAACCTAAGCCTATAGATAAGGCCTGAATGCATGAACTGATAAATGGGTCTGTTCTCGCGCATTATTTGCTCGGATGTGCAGAGAGGCTATGTTGAGGTTGGCATGCCTAATAATACTAAATAGAAGAAGGAGCCGATTTCAAAGCATTTTCGTCGTCTGTACTCGGGCTGGCAGAATTTGAAGGAAAGTAATGAAGCCTTTCTTTTCGGTCCGAGTTAGGTATACCCCTTCTGCAAACTCATTATGGGCTTATTGAGAAAGTCGATAACCAGCACTCACTTTGTAGGAAGCTTGGGATCCGGGCGGAATATTGGTTTAGGTCCTTCCATCTTAAACTTTGTGCCAAAGAGCTGCGCAGCATTCAATAAAAGAGATTTGCACATTTTCTATCGGCTTTTATTATATGAGGCAAGGAGGCGCTTGTTGTAATCCCGGGGCCCAAGCCAAAAAGGAACCGGCGAGGAAGATCGGAGCCCGAGGTCCCACCCAAAGTTTGCTTTATGGCAAAATGGGCTGTGGGGAAGGGATGTTGGAGACAAAAACCATCCTCTCTTCGAAACAAACCTCGTACTATACTATTCGCTTCATGGGTTTCGAATTTTCGGTTCTAGCCCTGAAGTCGGGGCGATTTTTCATTAATTTTAATATGCTTCTGTGTTTGAAAGCAATATTTTCTTAGGGAGAAGAACTAGCGCGTTCAACTTAAGACTCAAAGGAAATTCAGAAGCGCCGCGGATCAAATTAATATTTCAAAGCTTTTCCTTTTTCCCCCCCCCTCCGGAAAATCCCGACCGCCTCGCAAGGAAGCATTCAAATTAAGGCCTCCCCAAAACACTTTAACTCCCATTGTGTATTTACGGAGGTTAATTGCGGCAAGAGGAAGGATTAACAACAGTGCCCTACAAAAAAAAATTGGGGGAACGAGCTAGACTCCAATGTAAGACCTTTTTCTTTTTTTCCTTTTTTGAAGAAGGTCTCTGGCAACAAGCCGGGCGAGGAGGATTTCCAACCAACTAACGAATTTCCTCAGAGGGCCTCCCTCCGGAAACTTTTCTTCTCGACCCAGGAATCTGAAGAATTCGCATGATTCGGCAAATTACGAGGGTAGAAGGACCACCCCACAAGTTTCACCCACCTCCTTTGCTGCCATGACCTCAGAAAACGATGTGATCGCTCTCTTTTCTACAAAACGCAGACAATGCCTTTCAAAAGTTGTGACGTGTCCCTGCTGGTCCAACATAACCGCCATATCGTCGTATTTACGATCGCAATTGGCCGTCTCTCTGGGTGTAGCATTGGTTCTCTCTAATGGAGCCGACCGTTCGGAAAGTCGTGTCCATTGTCAGTCAACGGTAGCGTTGAAAGGACTCTTTTTTTGTATGTGTCCCCACCCCCCTTTTCTCTTTTAAAGCATTCAAAGCACGTCAAAAAAAAGTCCCCCTATTGCCCCCTTATTCCGGATCTGGAAATCAGCGCTTTTCAAGAAAGCAAGCTGGCGCTTGACCTGTATTCAACAGCCGTGTTTGGGTGGCGCCTTGATCAAAGGAGGATTATGATGAGTCTTGTATACCGTGTATAGCTCCTAGGGATCAATTACACCCGTTTTCACGCCCCAATTAATACCAACCCAAGCATTAGATTGAAAAAAAAAACAACTAGATTTTGGACCAACTGTGCCTTTTGAATACGGTTGTAAGTGTAATTACTTAACAGTGGGCCTAATTGCAGTCTGGTTCATGTTTCAGTACTAATTTTAAAAGTGTGTGGCAATTATTCACATTGCCAGTCATGCGGAATAAAGCTGGTTGTTTTACAGTGCCTCTCCCCTGTTTGAAGGCTACAGGATGGTAAACAAACGACCGCAGCTCATTCAGAATGGAGTGGTTAATGGAGTGGGTTCCTGCAAGATTTGTTTTCCAAACCGATCGCTTTGCATCAACACGGTTGCGACCCACAATAAAAACAACAGTACTGATCGATGCACGACCCATTTTTTTTCTTCTGTGTATACATCAAGTACAGGTTGTATCGAAATCCTGAATGAGAAATTGCTTACCTTATGTCTACACCCCATGGAAAATGGATTGCAAATTTTCTAATCTTGGAAATGAAAATGTTGTTGTATATATATTTTTTTACGGAACGTCAGCGTGGGCGAGAAAATATGGGCCGCTCGACTTCTCGCTTCGAAGAACGCGACAATTTGACTAATGCAGCTCATCAAGAACGGACTAGGAAGGTGGGAATTAATTAAACTGATTTACTGCACGCCACGATGACTCGTTCCATTTACCATGAAACTCCGCCATTTTGGTACCCACTAGTTTCTGAGGGGTGCCAACAACATCTTGATGAAACACCGTTGAGCTTCATAATGCGGCGCACCAGCTGCGTCCTTGTCATTATAGGTCCAACCATAAGGGGATGTGCGAATAACGGCTGCAATAAGGTGATGGCGAGAGGGAGGGAAGGAGGGGGGGGGGATATACACTATTTTAACTCGCAAAACTTTTCCTGAACCTTCCGAACCCATAATCACAAGGGAGAGAGAGCTAGGGGAAACCCCCTTTTGGCCAAACGGCAAACATGGAGGAATAATAATTGTAGCCGATCCGGAACAGCTGCCGGCTGTAGGGGAAAACGGTGCCTTTGTCTACGGATCTGCGACCTTTTCTCTTTGCCTGGCTGGAGGTGTTTAAAGCCGGGTACAAATTTCTCCCCACTATTTAACTGCCGATTTGCAAGACAAAAACCGGATTCTAACTGGCAGGTGGAAGGTTTTTTTTTTCCTACTGTATTTAATTTTTATCAGGGGGTTAAGCGGACCTAATGAACCTCGAATAGAAAAATCTCCGGAGCATATGAATTATACAGGCTTGGTGTAATTCAGAAGGAAGCTGGAGTGGTGGACATGTCAAGGGGGAAGCCTAATTTACAGGGGGTGGGTTTTGAATAATATGACTGTGAGGCTTTTGTAGGGTCCTGTGGGAGATGTGAGGGCCGGCAGATGTAGGTCGCGACAAAACTCGTGGTTCAGGTAAGATATTATCGTGTGGGCGTGGACATGATTAACCATCGCTGCTCGTGCACGTAAACTCCACACAAAGATAAGATGGGTTTTTGTATGTGGGAGTGTGTACGAGGGTTGTGTTTAGTCACGTATGAGGGCGTGAGCGACACATTTGAAAATAGGCGATAAGACTTTGTGTCGTTTATTTCAAAACTAGCACCTGACCTCAAATTAAAATAGCATAAACAGCTAATGATATTTTTAATTAAGTATTTTAAAATTTTAAAATGGGACCGTGGCCTGAAGCATTTCCGACCTTATCTCGGCCGTGTGATGCGTGCGTGAAATTTCTTTTCGGTGTACCGATCCGGTTCCTCACAATATACCAAATCCCACAGTTGTTTACTCATCTAGATATAGACGGAAAACAGTGATAATAGCCTCTAAATTCCCATCCGAATTACAGCAAGAAATATATTTTTCTTCCACCATTCGGTGGTGCAGTGGTTAACGCCGCAGCCTTCCACCTCTAAGGTTCCGAGTTCGATCCCCGGGTCGGGCGGAGGACACTTATGTGGAAAGAGTTTCGATGGGTTCTCGCCGTGTTTGCGTGGGTTTTCTCGGGGTTCTCCCACTACCAAAAAACCCACTTTACGATTGCTAGATAGCCTTATATTTGCTTTGGCATAACCAACCAACCAACAAACTTCAACCATTCACCGTGCTATATACCATTTATATGTATCCGACAGAAGTAAGCTTCAAACGATATTATTATAATAAGATCATCGTAGGCGAAAGTGGGTAAATTTTCTTTCATCCATTTTGCTCCTTGAAATGATTAATTTCTTTGATTTGTTTTAAAAATAAGGAAAAGTAAATTTTCTCAGAATTGACCACAGATCTTGTAACATATGTAACATACGCGACTTGAGAGGGTTTGATCCGAGTGATTGTGGAGTCTGGTGGACTAGTGAGATCCAGAGTTGGAGACTGGTGTGAGAATCGGGGAGGCGGAAAGGGAGAAGCTGTTTGCATCCTGATGTTTGTTTTCCCTGGGTCGCCTTGTTTATGGAGAGGGGCTGCAGGGGTGGGCTTTTGGAGGCGGGGGCGTTTAAGGGTTCCCTTTCTCGCCTTTGCCCCATTTTCCGGCTTGTCAAACACGGTTTCGGAAGCCGTGGGAGGGATCCGGGGATACGTTTCCAGGCGCTCCCAAATTGCCCGATGCCCCTGGTATACTCCATTGGCACCGCATGTTGGGCTTTTCTCGTGCTGCATGTCGCACACGCCTTTTCCCTAATGCGCTTCCCTGCCTTATATATACGCCCCCTCCCTAAGTTTGTATCGGAAATCAATGCATTTTGCCGGTCCGGTTTGGTTGTGGTGTGCCTGTTGAAGAATCTCCAGGATATGAGAGATTACGGGTGGATGTGATGGAAACGGGAGGACTGACACGTTCTTTTTTTTTTTTTTACCACCCCAACCCACCCACCTTGTGATGCCGCAGTAGCAGATTATCCGTAGCAATCGGGCTGGTTCCGAGCTGGTCTGCTGAGTAGAATCTTCTATTGATCGGAAACACGGTAAAAATCGAGAGCTAGCAGAGAGAATCCGACCTGTTTCTAAAACTACTGCACTGTACCATGAGGTGATTTCATTTCCTGACCCCCTTTGTCTGGTGCCGTCTTCTCGAGCATTTTGATTGTTGTGGATCCTCCCTTCGAGGACAGTACTTTCCTTTTTCTTCTACTACTGTATATATATCTGGTCTGAGAACAGCTTTGAAAAACGGAATTTACGACATGATCGTCTCGAAATGAGCGTAAGCTAAGATTAACGATATCCCCCACTGCCTAGGAAATCCCAGTATATCATCGTTTCTTTTCTTTGGTAACGATCGTAAGTGGAGGTGAGAGCAAAGGAAGTGAAGTATTAGCCGGAGGGTACGTAGTCAAAAGCTTTTGCTTTACGGCGTGCATGGGGTTCCCTTCCTTCACCTACATTACGGCGCGAGATGACATTTTCGTGTTCGGGCTTCCAAATTGGAAAAATATGGCCCCAAGCACTCCGGATTTCAGGAAATAAATGCCGAGGCCTTGCTTGGCCCCTGCTTTTCCTCCCCCCTTTTGTGGAGCTGCGACCACTCTTTTTTTAAAAAAGGTTTACTTGAAGCAGGCTTCTAGAATGGACCTTATCTGCATTCTTTATGCACTAACCACGATCAATGCGCTCTGAATCACAGAAATTGGGAAAATTTTGTCTCTGCATTGTTTTTTTTTGTTTCTTCCCCCCCACAGCTTTTTCCTCGTTCTCTTAGATCCTCCTACCTGCCATGGAAAATGCGCTGGAAAAGCTCCAGATGAGGACTACAGTGCTTTCCTTATTATCACAGTAACCTCATCTTTATCCTAGAATGGCCCAGTTCATCCCCACCATTTTTTTTTTCTGCGCAAAGAAACAGCGACTCGTTTTCCTTATCCCATGCAAACTTTTCCTCCATATATTACGTGATGCTTTTAAAATAATGGAAGCGCGCACTATAGAAGAGCGAGCACACCCAAAAAAAAAAGTAGCAAGGAAGAAGGGAGTTTGGAAAAAGTTTTTTTCCTCCCAAGGATATACTTCCCAAGAGGATATTTTTCTGTCATCCACAGGGAAATTGGTGGTCAGACCCTTGCGACAAAAATGGGTCAGATGCATTTGCTATAAGATAAATTCTTCACTAATCATGTCTTTCTTCTCTTTGCAGGTGAGTGTACTTCAGAGTCGTACGTAACAGCCTGCCTAATTGCCTACACACACCGGGACACGGTAGTTACCTGTGTGATAGATCCCATTGTACTGGTATAATGTCAATGGTCGGAGCTGGCTGTGCAATTTCAGGCTACTGCACTAACGTTCTGGGCGTGGAAGATCGATAAGGAGGTAGATTCCAATCGCGTAATCTGCAGACTATGGTCGGATAGTCTATGTATGGAAAACGGAGATTTTTTTTAGAGGGTTAAAACTAGTCATTCTTACAGAAAAAACCTTTTGCGTGTTCACCTTCGCTCAGATTCCGGAGGAGAAAAAAGTCTATATCGAGTCGGTCGTTTGGCCAAAGGCACCCAACCAATAGAGAAAAGGCTACGAGAATGGCTGCTTTTACAGTCTGCTTCACTTCTTTCAGAGAAAAAAAAGGCTATGTAACGTTGTCCATCATAAACTTTGCTCCTTTTTTCTGGTCTTGTCTCGCTAGAGGCTGACACTTTTTTTTTTTGAAAGATGTGCGTGTACCCACACCAGACCTTTTTCTCTCGACAGCGTTGTACAACTCGGACGAGAGAGGTCATTTTGGAACAGTCGTTACGTGAGAATATAACCCGGCTCTTCATTCCCATTTCATGAGAACGGCCTACTTTTACACTCAATTTTGGTAAATTAAAAGTCCAGGGAGCCTGGTTTATTTTTACATTCACTTTGTGTGCCAGCACTTGTAAACATTTTATTATGTACAGTGCCAGGTCATATTGACTCTTTCATCCAAACCCGATTGACCTCCGTAGGTTAATTATAGCTTTTCAATAGTAGCTCTTTGAAGAAGAAAAAAAAAATGTAGACAAAAACATCCTTTGAACTGCAAGAATCGTCAATATTTTATCGACTATATTTTCTGTCGGTCAAGAAATAAGACACGGGCCATACTGCTCTGAACTAGTAAATAAAAATAGTAATGGGGCAATTCGAGAAGGAATTAATCGCACGATTGTTTCCAAATAATCCTCAGCATCAAGCAGCCTCCGGACACAATTCCCATCGAAAGCTGCTATCCGTGAAAAGACCCGGAAAAGAGAGAAGAAGGGGGAAAAAAAAATCCGGGGATTTCATTTTGTTAGTTAAGCCTTTCCTTCTTCTGTCAGTTGAAGGTAGGCCTTTGCTGCTGATCATAAGAGGAAAAAAGGAATGGATGATGGGGATGGCAGCAGCAGGGAGAAGACGATTGGAAGAAAGTGGGGGATAAAACGTAGTAGATTCTCTCCACGATCTCGGATTGGTAAACAGCTTTGACAGTAAGGCTAGTTCCTTCGACTCGGTGCTGCCTACCGATAATTCAGCAGCCAACACAGAAAAGACGGGCAAACTTTTAAGAAAAAAATGGAAGGGGATATTCAGTCGGACTCGAACTTTTTTGGAGGTTTCATAGAGTCTAGAAAAGTCATCTTTGCAGTGTCTATCTGCAAGGTAGTTGACCCCACCCAGGTCGCAAATCATGGGTATGCAAAGTAGTGCGAATTTGGGGGATCCCCATCGGAAATCTTCAAGTCTCGCAGGGTTAGTTATTATCCGCTGTGTGAGTTGCAAATTGCAAAAAACTACGTACCGCGTAATATTACAGTGGGTTCCAGGCAGCCATTAATAAAAGGGCTTTAAAATTGTTCCATTTTTGAATCGTATACTAGCCCTAATAGAGTGTTTCAGACGTGAAGTATAATAATTGCAACTTGTTGCAGTAGAATAATCCGCATAATAAACTTTCGATTCCCTCTAGGCGTAGTTGAGATGGGCGGAAGAGTAACAAAACAGTCAGTACAGTGCAGGAGTAATGAGACTCATACATAACCTCTCTGTGCAGTTAGAAGTAATCCAACTGTTTCATTCGATTTGCGGTTTTTCAACGGCGTAGTTTTTCCTCCATATGTTATGCACAGCTGCTGGAGCAAAATACTAATAGTTCAGTGCTCTGCATGAAAATGGTTCACTTGATGATACACTTTCACTGCGGTTAAACACTTTTATAAGTGCCGGGCAACGAGTGTGACTGTAACATTTGTCGTCCCTTACGAGCCCACCAGTTTAAACTCAGGCATTATTCAACACCCGGTGACGCCACCTGATGTAAACTTGCTTTGGCCCCCCCGAATTATACCGAGGGGTTATCTATGCATCAGGTGAGACGGCATGTAGTATATTAGCAGATAAATATTTCTGGAGCTGGCAGCCTTGCTTGTATATATGAACCTGGAGCGAGCTGTATTAGATGCCCGATAGTGATTTATGAGAACCACATGTTTCCATGGGAGCCAACTTGGAAAATTTATCGATAAGAGTTGAGGGGACTATTAATCTAAGGAACAATAGCTCTAACATGCAAATGGGAGCTGGAGCTAATAGGTCTGAAACAGATTGTACTTTGCAGGGATATATACCCTCAACTAGCTTTTTTTTTTTGCGCACATTTCGGATTTTCTGAGGAAGAAAAATCTAATTTCTTTCCTAGTAGGGGACCTGTTGTGTGCGATGTATAAAAGCCGAGTTTCACCTAATTTGCTACCGGGAAAGGAAAAAATGGCCAATGCCTGTCGTGCTAACCTGATTCAGAAACGAACGTCAATCCGGCTAATCCACAAGTGACATTAGCACCATGTGTCAGACTAAGACAATGCAGACAGAACCAGTGACGAGCTATGGTGTGATTAGAGGGGGCGCCACAGTCGGACCCGGACGCCAAACAACGTTTGATGTAAATATAGGCTAATATCCGGCAGTGCCTTCCGGCCAAGTCTGCTTTCAGAGTAGGGTAATGGATATCGCAGGAAAAGCTTCCCCTAATTATCTGGTTCCCTGCAGGATTTCCAGTATTCACTCTGGTGAAGCTAAATTGAATCAGTACGGAGAGCATTTTTAATAGGATCTGCCGGTTGGCTTACATGGGGGTATATCGTTGACGTGGTTTCTCCATTCCGGTCGTTGCGTGCAGCATTAGCCGCTGCTGTATATATATGATAGAACCCTGCCCTTACAGGGTGTGCCAGTAGGATCCGCCGGAAAAGGAGGGTCTAATCAGGCGGAACATGGCTGTATTGGGCACACTGGGCGTGTTGGGTACACTGAGCGTCTGGGCACACTGGACCTTATTGGGCACTGTGACCATATTTCAGGTTGGGCGAGTGTTGGTTGCATCTCTTCCAGGATATATCTGTATTTTTTTTGGCAGATAGTACATTATCTGACCATAACAATGGTGAGAGGGTATAACAGGCAGGGTTGGCCCGGAAGGGACGGTAAATTAGGATTAGGACCGAGCCCAAAGGGGCCCCAATTATCCTTTCTTTTTCCTTGGGTTGCGGCGATTGGTGTCAATCGCGCCTACATTGTGTGTCTCCAGACGGCAGTTGGCGAGGCAAATGGACCATCTAGAAACGTCTCGGGGACCCCCAAGCTAGGGAGCTGTTTTTTTCACTTCCCTCCCCCCCTCCTTCCCCTACCTCCCCCTTTTTTCAGTTTACTCTACCTAGCTCAATATCTCGGCTCATTCCCGTCCTCCCCCAGTTCTTCCATTCCCAGACTAATGATGGGATTGGGTCACCATTGCCCTCCTTTTCCACCCCTCCCCCCTTTTCTACGACCCCTAGGACTGATTTTCAATTCCCCAAATGCTCGGCGCAATAAGTGGAAGGCTGGCGGGAAACGAAGGTGGCCAGACGTCCAATTTCTACCCCTCCCCGTCTTTCCCCCTCCTTCCCCCTGGTGCCCTGTGTAATTCGGGTGCCAATCGGCGTAAAGGCCGAATGGACTTTTGCGGGATTTTGGGGAGAGAAAAACCCTCTTCCTGATATAGAAGAACCTGCGGATTAGTACCTTTACATAAGGTGCGAGGGCGCTGCCTGCTGTGGTCTTTGTCAAATGATTTTGGCCAGCCTTTGTAGTTGGTGGAAATTGCGGAAAGTCGCTGATTGGCAGTTGGACCAGATCGTGCCCCAGGTTCCTTTGTGACGCGGTGTGAAAACTCAAGTTGGGTCTGGTTTTTGCTGACGGGCATCTTTTTTGGGAAGGGTGTTATAAGTACGTTTATATCCTGCAGTCTGCGCCATTTTTGGCCTGTAAATAGGGGTCAGAGGGCGCTAAAACCGATTGATTATTTAAAACGTGTTTCCCAAGCAATTTTGTCCCTTGATTGAATCCCTTCCCCCTCAAGTCTTTTTTTTCCTATTAAAAATTTACATTAGGGTCCGTAATTAGCATGATCGTCACCAGGCGTCTTAATTGCGGCCAGATGTGTATGCCTGAATATGCCCAAATATTGATTCAGCTTTTGGCCCCGGAGTCTGTCGGGGAAGAACAAAGCTGGTGCGTCTGGGTTTGAGGTGACCCCCATGACCCATCCGGAAAGTCCGGAGAGCAGCCCGAGCTGGCGGGGCGTTAATTAGTCATAAATCCAACAGACGCGTCTGTGGGGGTGTTTCGGGTCCAGGTCTCTGGCTGTTGTCAGAACAGAGCCAGAGGTCGTTGCTGGTGAGAATCCGTAGGATCGGCCTGGGATTGAGATGGATGGCTGGTGACACACGGGGAGAAACTGCCTCTAATGAGGTGAGCAACACTGGCCTTATATGGACGGTATTATGCAATAATGGATCAACCCACAAAAATGTCAAAATTGAGATAAGCCCAGGAACATACACCCAAAGGATAGTACTTCATTCAGTTCAAATCAAAGGTGACGAAATCTGCATATTTCTGCCACAAATGACCGAAAAGAACACTGAATTAATTTCATAGGTATGACCTTTTTCTCAAAACTGTTCTTATGTGGGTTGAATCATTATTGCATAACACCGTCCAGATGGCCCCCTGTCTGGATTGGATCGATTGGGCATATTGGCTGTATTGGGCACATCGGCCATATTTGTTACATGGCCATATTGGGCGAAATCAAAAAAAGATGACTTTTGCGATTACATGGACCGATTGCATGGGTTGATTCAATGCGTGTGTGCCGAAGGACTTTGTGGCTAACGTTCTATCCGTCTGCACTTAATTTTGTACTCCTTGGGACGCCCCCATGGCATCATACCGACACTGTTTACGTTGAAGCTTTAGCCTCCCCCCTAGAATAGTTATGTGGACATTGCGGGCTCATCTTTACAGGGTCCCCGTAACACGTGTCGGTTAAAGCATACTCCCCCACCCGCTCTGGAAAAAATATATATAAAAAAGTGGGTATAGTCCGGTACGGTTCCATGCACACATTAGGGCGATGATGAGAAAAACGGTGATTCATGACTGGCTTCCTCCACGCAAACTAATCGCCTGCAAAAGCCCCGTAGCAAGCGGCTTTTCCGGTATTTGCAAGTTAAGTAACCATAGGGCGGAGTTGTGTGCTCTTCGCCTGCGAGTGCTGCACAAAATGCGCGCACTTTTTTATATACGATATATTCTACAGTACCTCCCTCCACTCGTTCCGGCAAGTTGCCTCTTCTGTTGTTTTTTTTTCTTTCTTTTTAAAGCCAGCAGGCAATGAAAAAGAAGAAAAAAAAACATGAGGATGATCCTCCCGGCTTAGTGCGCAGTCTATGCCACTCTTGTACTTGAAAATATTGCATGAATTCACTTGATATTTCATTACACCTCCCCCTTCACGATGCACCGTCGAGTCATGATCCTAATCTCTTAAGAATAGCGTATCTCTACTGTAATATTTTTATCATCGAAGGCCGAAGCCTCTGGTGTAAGTACGCTGATGTGTTAACACTCAACAGATGTGACAAAAGGCAGAAATTGAACTTTAAATCGAATTTTTAAAATTTTATCGACTTATACTGATATTTATCGATATTTATCGACTTAATCGGATATTTATCGATATTTATTGACTTAAGCGGATATTTATTGACATTTATCGACTTAATCGGATATTGACTTATGATATTTATCGATATTTATCGACTTAATCGGATATTTATCGATATTTATCGACTTGAGCGGATATTTATCGATTCAGATGCCACTCAACTGCCGACTACTGGCCGACGGTCATTTGGCTGCGGGTCATTTGGATGCTGATTAAATTGGCTCACCAAATGTCACGACAGCCAAATGGCACGGCAACCAAAAGTCGTAGATTCGTTTTTATTGGTATTTACCGATTTATATCGATTTGTATTGATGAATCGATGTTTAGTTGGGGCAGGGAGCATCCTAAAGTAGTAGGAATAGTAGTATAGGGGCAATAGAGCACAGTTTTGGGGCAATGGATGATAAATACGGCTATAAAAGCCAGACGGGGCCAGGCTCGGTGAACGTGGCACACACAAAGAGGGTGACATTCTCCCTTTGATTTATCGCGCTCATTGTGGTGGAGACTCGTGCGTGCGCTTTTGGAGCCGACTTGCAGCTCCATCTCGAAAACGCCGATGGAAAGAGATAAGTCATCATCAACGCTCTGACCCCTCTAACGAGGCCTTAAACCCCCTCCCCCCCCGCTTACCCAAGGCAGGACCCCACCTCCCCGCACAGGATTTCCTGACCAGGGGGTCCCCAAATTATGAGTCGTGGGAACAACTGCTAATATTGACATTACAAAAGGTTACGCTTTACCTCGCTCTATAATGCTTTTCCTGCACGTGATCTTTGACCAAGGAACTCTTAAACGATTCTTTTTTTAAATACCCTGTCCAGAGGACATATTGGATGCAGGCAGGAAATGTTTTAATAAATGTTGATGAGATTCTTCCGTTCCGCTTGGTTCTCCTACCACGTCCAGAGATTAAACGTGTAATTTTTACGTAAGCCGGGACAACAACTCTCGTTAGGGTCATGCAATGTCCAATTTTTCTGCGCTACTTATTTCGCACAAACAGGGCCAAAGTATGGACTGTTGTGCTCCCAACAAAATATAGCTGCAATTCTCTTTTAAATACTTTTTTTTTTTTTTTGCTACCTCCCTCTCTCGGAGTTATTGTCAGAGATAATTTATGTAATGCAGCTTTGGGGAATTTGCGCGAGAAGCGCCGACAATCGGTTTGCATCGTGGACTAAGGCTTTCGCGCTCTGCATACAAAACGAGCTCGGTGCAGCTCTAATAATGAGAAATTGTTATTGTTCGCTGTAACTTTTCAGATTACTGATAAATATTCCTGGGCTCCGTGGCACATGCCAACAAAATCTACTTCGTTGGTGTTATACCTTTTTTAAAAGTTTTTTTTTTTGTTTGAGAACACTATGACCTCCCTTGCCATAAATTGACAGATGTTGCATATAGTTATAACACCGACATTTTTTCCCCGTGCATTACAAGAATCATGCGCTATCATGCAAGGCACGTAAGCTTGCTCCTATAGCGATATTGAAACTTATGGCAGTAATGTTTCTGGACCGCTGGAAGTCAACATCCATTCAGAGAATCAAGCCCCGGAGTTAATTTGGAATGCCCAATCCCTTGATCCCGCTCTATTGGCCGCCGCTTCCCGACACTGGATTCACGCCAAATGACAAATCTTAACAGTCAAGCCCCTCATAATTGCCAAACGAATAATGCGGAAAATTAGCTGCCTCTGCCAAAGTCACAATTCCTGCCATGTCAACAATGGGACAGGCCCGGGTTTTCTTAGGGGGACAGTAGACACAAAAGACGGGCGGAAATAGTCGATAATAAATTTTCTCCTGCACTTGACTCTTAAGTTAAATCCTCCACTAGAAGATAATAGTGGTGTAGTAATAAAAGATGTAGTGGCGGTTTCCTCTTCCTAAAAAAGTAAATTGGGTGTACTGTTCGCTGTCCATCACTGGACATTTACCGGACAATGGAACTCTACTCTCTCGTACAACTTGCATACAATGTGCATGATTAAATAAAAGGGCTTGTGCCCCCCAAGCGGCACACTGTCGTATAGAGACGACACAACATGCAACACAACACCAGGGGTTCTTTGCCTCGCTTGGATGTTTGCAAAAAGGAAACTCTTGGAAAAACATTTTAGCAAGCTGGATTCGTCCAAAAAAATACGGTCGTAACCACCCAAAAAACCTGGTTTATAGGAAGGGAGTTCCGAACTTTGGGACACTTGGAGCGAGTGAAACCGCCATTTCATTAATTTTTCCACGCACCGGATTTCGCCAGCGGCTACTTTCACAGTAAATCATTCATGCCGGAATTTTTTCACATCACTTGCCTATATACAGTAACGCATATTGGGATAAACACCTGCCAAAAAAACCCGCACATTATCCTATTTATATCTACAAAATCCTCTTCCCGGATGTTTTTCTGGCCGCCGACACAAAGACTCGCCGCCTGAGAGCATCAGTAATAATAAGGGGATCCTATGTCAGGAAACCCTAGGCAATCTCCGTCATTTGGAAGTGAAAAATGAATGTGTGTGATTCCCTCAGGGGACACGCCCATTTCCCCCTTCAAACCATCCTGTTAGTCCCCCTCTTGTCAATGTCTTGGGGTCCCAATCTTCTCTCCTTGTTAAGCCACCCTTGGACCGTCTTGATGGCCTGCGCTTAACATACACAGTTCCCAACAAGCTGACTTGAGAAGGGGCTTTAGGTGGCAGTCACATATGCCTCATGTTCCTCTAACTAGACCGCAAACTGGGCTACATCTCCGCGATCATCATGAAATAATAACAGGGGTGCGCCAGGGCTTACAGCTCGTGTATCTGGTTGTAAAAGCCGTCGAATGAAACACCGCCCACCGTTCCGTCTTATTGCCGTACATTATCGCGGCCGTTAACGCTTGATGTGACTCACCTCGGAATACTAACGAGGGAGAAAGGGCAATATTAGCTCAACTTGAACCAAAATGTTTCGTCATGTTCCTCCCCTTTGCTCCTTTATATATGGCCCTCCCCTAGGAATGGGCGTGGAAAATTATTTTCAATTTTTTGAGAGCGTTAGGGGGTGCTTTATATAAGGCATCAACAACAGGGGATGTCATTGATTGTTGTGAGATTGGTTCGTCCCCTTGTACTCATTTGTATATTTGAGCTAGGGTGTGCTTAACAATTGTGTGGAGTTTAGCATCCACAATGAACGGTAGTGTTGTTTCAACAACCGTGTGGTCTACGCATAGATTATACGTGTTGGCCGTGTTGTATTCAGGATGCTGCATTTGAAGCCGACAAACTGTCAGAAAGTTGTTTTTTTTTTAAAAAAAAACATCCAGGGTGGTTTGTGAGAGCGGAAATTTTTAATTGTTGGCGAGACCCCGGTTCGTGATATATACTTGACACAAGGTATTGCAGGTGTGTCAGTCTCTCTTTGCTTTTTGACATGTGTGGTGGGAGGCCTATAGCGAGTCGCTCTGGGTGTTGAGCCGCAAAATGTAATTGCTTTAATTTGATCGGGGGGTGACGCTGTTATGTGTTGTTGTTTTTTTTGACCAGCTTCCTGGTATTGTATTGATCAGTGATTTTTTACTGTCTACGGAAAACTGAGTAGCTTGTTGATTAAAGCGTTAGAGGTAAGCGTCAGTGGAACGCGATGGAATGGTTCAATCACTTATTAAGTGGATGAATGACAACTTTCGAGTAAGGCCCCTTTATGTCGCCTGAGCCTATATTCCATAATGAATAGCCGGGTTTTTTTTTTTTACCCTCTCAACTTTGTACGTCATATGATGATGATGAAGTCACTTAAGCTGGTGTGTCATGTGTAGGAGTACTCCGACACAATTACTTTCATTTATTCCAATTTGGCGCATAACCTTCTTGTACAGTAGCGAGCATAATGATGGGCATAATTGGGCGGAACTGCCAATGAGTTCATTGTAAAACTGGAGATGTTTCTGTCTCAAGGCGAGAATTAAGCTATTATGGTATAGTGTTGGCTAGAATTATGACAATTCCTACCTATTATACTCACGACTGTACAAACTTCTTAATCAGGGAGGGAATTATGTCGTTTATTGACGTTACAATATATTGATGTTATACGTATACACTGGTTACATTATCCGAAATGATGAATAAAATTATGGCATAATTATGCTGTTTCTATTATAGGTAGACATATTCGGTATAGAAACTACTCCAGTCGTTCGATGTAGCTGATTAATTTACTAGTGCCAGCTAGATAGTATTTTTTTATAACAATTCAACATAAATGCTGATGTGCTCGTAATTTGTATGCAACAAATGGATTACAGTTCTAATTTATGATAAAGTATGCGGAATGTTTTTTTTCCTCCATAAAAGCGTATAGTCTTTCTATCAATGAATCCCCGATAAAAGTGGTGAAAGGCCACAGTGTACTTGTACAATTACGGAGACTGGGAGGGTTTATTTATGATCTTTGTAAACATTTAATGTTACGTGGTAGTCAGGACTCTGAGCCACTAATCGCAGTCCCTAATTATGCATTATCACCTCTGATATCGATTAACATGGAGCATTCTCCGTTGAGTCCCAATGGATCAGAGGACCTGTATTTTCATACACCGACGCAAAAGTATAGGTGTAATTATCTGCAAATGCGGCGAGGAAAGAAAAGGTATTATCACCCCCAAATTCTAGCAATTATCAGATATTCTGATATTCAAGAGTCGAGAGGATTATCTGGCTCTATCGAGGAGCGAATGGCCGGGGCATTGGCCGAACTGCAGGTGGGGGATCCGAGGTCATAGAAATGGCCAACTTATGTGGTGGGCAAGTGGCAGAATCCTAAATCGCCCTCGAATATGAACCCAGCGTCGGGTCCTCTGCTAGTCTACATATTTAATAAGTGGAAGAGACCTGAACGCCAAGATGTGAATTAACCCACTTTAAATTTCCATTATTATTAAATTCAGGTTTATTCCTATGAAAAAATAATAATTTTGCAGGTTTTAATTATGACCAGAGGCCAGTCACCTTGAGGGTATGCAACCTGTGCTATGGTTCTCTCACTTTACATTTTGGAGGGCAAGACAAAAAGCCACGCTAATGATGCCAGGGCGAAACCCCCTTTATGATCCCTATAGGGGTCGGGTTGTAAACCGGAGCTTCCCCAAAAGAGCCAACTAAGGTTACCATTTACAATGCCGTTGCGTAGAGTTTCATATTGAAACCTGAGAGTCTTGATGCTATTATCTTATTCAATTATCAGGGAAAGGGTGGGGGGGGGGGGTTGCCGGGAATTTCTGGGACCGCAAGAGGGATCTTGAGAGAGGTGTTGATTTATATCCGACGCCCTTGGATGTCCCCGACCTCCTGCCGGCGCTTGTGACACGGGCTGGAATTTAACCTGACGTCTATAAATGGGAGGCGATAATTCATGGTACGACCCTAGCGAAGGTATTCCTCTTGTTCTTCTAACTCGTGGCCTCTATATATATTTTTTGGGTTTCCCACGGAATAAGCAGGGTACATGTGCAGGTAGAGGGAGAAAGAAATAACATGCAAGAAGAGAGACGAGCTCATGAATTGCGAATCCCGTGTCAAAGAGATGAAGAGGGAAGATGTCAGAGATGGAGTCGAGAGGAATGTCTCCAAGGAGACAAAACCAGAAGGTGTGAGTTGGTCCCCCCCCCCAAAAAAAAAAATAACAAAATTGGATAACAAGAAATGTGAGGCTGGGTTGCTCTCATCTGGAGCATTGTGGTAAACAACGGCAGCATTCCTCTGTGGCGCATTTCCTCCATTAGTAGCTGCATAGAAAAAGCACTCGGGTTCACTAACTAATTCATTCCCACTAACTAACTTTCGTCGTCATTCCGACACCGTGGAACTTGCGGGTCATTTAGGCCGTCCCTCCAAGGAATTTTCATGGGCGGGGGAGAAAAAAAATCGGGTTGGATGGAAAAAAATGTTGGAGGAGACCGGGGAAATGAGTCAGTCACATCGTGCCATTCCTGAGGGCTTGTCGGTGGACATGGTTGCATCGGTTGGGGGTACGGTACAGGAAAAGGTAGAAAAAAAATGATGACACCAACAGTCCGTGAGGATTCACAGGGTTGATAACTTGTCCTCTCACTTCATTTCCGAGATGTACGAGTCTTCCAACAGGCAGTGATTCATAGCACCTGAGGTAGGGTCTTTTCACCAGGAAAAGAAAAAAAGTCAGTGACTATGTTCCTCTATAGCAAGACGGTGGGTAGGGTGGAATGGAGTGGTTTTTTGGCAGTTGAGATGGGGGACAGCTGGCAAATGAAATAGTGGACTGGGGATTCGGGTCGAATTCAAAGCGCCGTCTGTCGCAGATTGGCCTTCCTCTCGGTTCGCTCTCCGTCTCTATTGCCAGAAAATGTTTTCACCATATATCAAAGTTCATCATATAGGGTCAGATATTCTTCATGCTATCCGGCACTGCCACCCATAATTAAGTCGGACTCGGGATTTGCAGTCTAAGCCCTACAATTTATGGCGCCTCTTATACCGAAAATGTGCGCCTCTAGTTTATGGAGCTGGATCTTTACTTAAACTAGAACTCAAGATGTCGCCAGTACATGTATTGTTGCAGCATATGGTAATATATTATTACTGAAGCTGAAAATAGTGCTGCGCCACCATGGCAATTTCCTATGCGGGCTAGCTCTTGGTGTTTCTCGGTGGTCGGCTAGAAGCGTATTCATAAAGCCCAGTTTCCGGGAAGAAAAGAGCGCGCATAGGAGACCTAATCAGTGCATGCTGGTGAAATCTGCATGAAACTACTTGGTCTTACCTCGACCCCAAACCCCTTGCAAACGGCCAGGCCAAACCGTAGGAGGCCAGGTCTCTGATTAAATCCCAGGCCAAGGAGGTCTCCATTCCAGCGGTTTGCAGCCCGCTTGATAAGAATCGTGGAAAAAAAACCCGAGGCTGACCAAGCTACTGCGCAAGTTGAGTCCTTCAATATTCAGCGAGTGACGAGCCCGCGGTTGAATCCTGAGATGGTACAAGTGCTTCAAAATGTTAGGTGACTGTAAACCGTGTTCAGGTGACGCAGTGGTCCGTGGCAGGCCTCCTAAAAGTTTCTAGTCATGTTGCAAATGGTCCTCCAACCCTGCCCGTTAGCTTTAGTAAAGTGACCCGTCTGATTCGAGTGTCAAATTGTGGCAGGCCCCTGCCGGATTTGGATCAGTCTCGTGACACCACCAGTACGGCTTACAAGTGACAAGTAGCATCGGTTCCTACTGATGTGAAGGATGGATGCAGAATTTGTACCATTTCGCTACAAAAATGTCTTCCTAGTATGGGCCATGCGGCAGTAGGCCGGACCTCATTGATTGGTTGCAGCCACGAATTCCGGCTTGGGATTGGCTGGAGACGATAATGGCGGGAGAAGTGGGACAACAAGGAGCAGGTTCTCTTCACCATCCCATCATCATTACTGCAGATAATCTCGGTGGCAGAGGTCAGCAGCCCACTTTGAAGTTTTTATGTGCGTTGTACACCCTGCCTAGCCCATATTACGAAGGCAGTCGTAAGTCCTGCAGGGGTTGGACAAAAATACTCTAGGTTTTTTTTTTTTCCTTCTTCTCCAGCTTGGCCATTCGTTGCTCTACACTCCTCCACGTTACCGCCGTGCAACTGGTTCTACTCGTAATTAACAGCGTGTACTCCTTTCCCATTTCCCAAATTGCTTTTTTTATCCGTAAAGATGGACACGTGGGATTAGCCCTCTCGTCAGGTCCTGAGGTGGATGGGGAAGGATTGGCGGAGTTTCACACAGCTCCGAAGAGATTTAGGGATTAAAAGCAGCTTCCTGATAGTGCATCCCGATAGAGCACTCGCTTCATTGCGCTTTTCCGCACCGGGATTTGTAATCCCAGCTCACTTGATCGTGTCTCACTGGTTATAACGACTTTGCAGACACTATACTGTAGGAAGAGCTTTATGCCCCCATTCTATGTATTCAAACTGCCACTCTATAGCAGGGGATATAGGCAGATCCTTTGCCTTCGACGGTATACTCTCACCAAAATCAGCTGTGCGCATTCTCAGTCTGGGAGAAACTTAGACTCTTGCAGCACCGGTGCTGAAAGGTTGGGTGGCAAACACGCACGACCATCTCCTGCCAGCGTAACCTTAGACGCTGCCCTAATTGATTCTCCCTCAAGGCTTGCCTGCTGGCTGCAGCAGAAGCAATCGCCTTTACGGCTCCCTCCAAGAAGAGGAGGCAGAAACAGCTAGGGAAAGAAGAGCAGGAGGAAGAGAGAACGCTTGCAGATGCTTACCGATGTTCCGATTCTCACTCCAAATTATAAGCCTAAGTGCAGCCAAGGGAAAAAAGGGGGGAAGAAGCATCTGTTGTGTGCCCATTGATTGCTGTGCTCAGTTTCGAATTGATCCAGAGGCTTTGTTGAGGGAGGTGGTGCAGCGTGCAATTCCAGTTTGGGGTTTTGGAAGAGAAGAAGTCGGGGGTTGAATTTTCTGAAAACACTTACTAGAAAGGCAATTGATATGGGTTGAACCTTGGATGCCTGCAAATTGGCCAATTAGAAAAAGTACGGCCTCTGCTTTCCCACCTTTTTGGCTGTCGCTTTGGATCAATATGCTGTGAATAATGAACGACTCTTACACACAAAATCATACCTGGAGAACAGCGGCAACAAAGTTCCTGGGTTATATTGGCACTTGCCTAAGCACTGTTTGGAAACTCTAAGGATCCGCGTACAGCTGTAGGGCGCACATGAAGGCGCCACCTGCAGCTGGCGTTCTTTTGAGGCGTCCCTCCCGCCCGCCATTGCTGTGCTCCCTAACAGCAGTTGCACCCACCTCCACCATAGTCGAATCTCCCAAGTAGGGAGGGAACGGGGAGAGGAGGAGCACACGTAAGCACCCAGCATAGCAGTTTACATCGTTTCGCCATTTCGCATGGTCGTTGCGGTCCTTGCGCCTCGACTTGGTGCCCACTCCGCCTGCCTCTCCACCCAGCTCCCCGGGATTATTTATTTGGCGTAAAAGATTCCAAAAGGGAAATGAGGGTTCTTGAAGAGGCTGGGAGAAGGGGGGCCTTGCTGGATGCAAGACCAGCACTCTTGTGTTTGCAGCCGAGCAGCGAAGGGGGAGGGAAGGGCGTCCGCTGCCTTTCCATGTTTGGACTATTTCAGCTATAGGTGTTCTAGCTTGCTTGGGTCCACGATCTTGGCCGTACCGCATTCTTGCATTATTCAAGATTGCACTGTTTCATCACCCCCTTTCTCTGGATGCTCCAGGCATCTACCACATACTGGCCGGAACTTGGGGTATCAGCCCTTTACACCAACTTTGGAGGCTTAGACACCGCTCTAATATACTGTAGCAATACCGGAATGGGATTTTGTAACCAACCCTATAGCAAGCTACCACATAGTGCAAGGAAGTTAATAGATAGTCGGCGCAAACTGTTGGATGAACATTCTGAATGCACTGTATCCGGCCGGTGTCTTTGATGCAATACAGTTCCATGAGAGTTGACAGACTCGGACTCAAAGAGAAGTATAACCGGTTTCGCGTGTAGAAAGGCAGTTGCTGCGCTCTCTAGGTATATATATCCGCAGCTATTTTGAGGGGCTGAGGATGGCAAATGATGGGAGTTGGAAATGGAGGCCTCGTCCGCAGGGTTGAGGCTTCTTTCACAGCTTTCATCACGAAAACCCAAGATAAAAGTCAGAAGCTGGCAAGCTGGGCTTGCTACTATACCTGGCAGGTGCCTTGCCTGTGCTTCTGGGGTGCCTATATAGGCAAAAAGCAAGCCTCTGTCTGTTGCTTATAGTGTGCAGGTGTGCGGGAAACCTTGATGGTATCGATTCACCGTTGAGCCCACTTTGTACCGTACCGTGTACGCGTCCTAATGCATTGCTGTGCGTATGGCATCTGGGTCAATTAATTTAACGCTCCCGTGTTTCACGCAAACTTCTGTCACCGTGCTAGTGGACTAGATTAGAATAGCTTGTGGAGCCGAGAATTGTGACACATTGCTCGTATATCAAGCTCGGGGTAAGAGCGACGTGTTACAAGTGGGTCGATTACTATTATTAAGATTTTTTTAACGGCGTCCTGGTGAAGTGTGTTATTCTGTTCCATTATGCTTAGCGATAGTAATGCTTCGCACGCTACACTTTACCGGAGTGTATAATGATATGGGCGCTCAATTCAAGGACGAGAGCCAGTGCCAGGTGTGGCATAAATATTCTATTACAAGTAGTTTGTACTTGGCAACACCATATACCCCTTATTTATGCGTGTCTATAGGATATTCCGTCTGACACTGGAGAGAGAAACGTTTTCGGCAAGTATCCGCTAGGCGTGTTTACCAGACCTTGCAAACATTCGAGGTTCTGGCTCTGAATTGTTCCAAGTTGCCAGCATCAGAGGATCATGGGCTTATCCCAAGATTTCAGTCGCAAGAAGTATTTTTCATCATTTATAAAGTTGCTTGCTACTAAGTGCACCGCAATAACAACACAATGAGTTTCCGTGGTTACTGTCACAAAGTTTACAAGGCAATTTTTGTTGCATATGCTCGTGACAAACTGGGTACAAATGTGTTATCATTTCACTTTCACTTTCTGCGAATGGAATCTCGTAATTTGTGGATTAAAGCTGTCGACCATGAGTGGAGCAGCTATAACGTGTATATACACCTCCCATTTCTGAGTGTTGACTGATTACCCTTGCAATTACAACTCGAAAATAATAATTGGGTGTTAATAACGGCCCACGCACTGTTTACCAGAGAACCGGAGTGTGAAAATTTCCACATTTGGCGGCAACTCAGTTTTTGCTCTAGTTCTGGGGCCCAGTGCATCCATCGACTCTATTCGCCCATATAGTGACGAGTTCTCGGTGTGCCACTTGTGGCATTTGCCCACAAAATATCCTAGGTTTACCACACTTTTAATTTACACTAGCCATCACTACTCGTCCAGAAAGAATTTGGGCATGTCCTAATAACAAGCTCCTTTATGGTAAAGGGGCCGATTGATCCACTAATTTGCACAAGTGTCGAATAAAAATAGGGGAATAAAAAACGACATCTTGTCAAACACAAGTATAGCTTGACTGGCCTATGAGAAGCAATAACAGCTTCATGTCAAAAATGGTGATAGATTCTCTGCTGTGGACTATGCCTTGTCGATCCAGAGCGGCAGTGAGAGGATCCGTCTTCTTCTCGGAAGCAAGGATGGAAAAGAAACACATTCAGGCAGATTTGTCGTAGTTGCCAAGATCGATCTCATAAAAGACTGGGGGGCCCCGAGTTCCATTGTGCTGAGAGACAGACACTGGGACTCGTATCGTCGGGTTACTACGATCTGGAGCTTCTTCCTCCACCTCCACTCTCCACGGCCCCATTCGTCAAGCCGGTGTCAGCACGGAGACGTTAGGAAGAAATTGAAATGCCCTGGATCAAATGCGAGGAAATATGGTGAAGGCCCCGACTCCAGCTCTTCCTCAGCGGTTAGCTCTGCTTGTTGACTTTTGTTGGGAAACGGCTGCAGACGGCATGGTTCGATTGCCGCAAGTTTGCACCGAGTACGGAAACTCTTGCAAGTTGGGGAAAGCATGGTGGTGGTGTGGCCAAATGGATGGGGACACGGAGGCAAAATGTTGGTTTCCTCCGGTATATCTAAGCGACACATTGTATCGGTCAAGACTGGAGCCGACGTGCACATAATTTTGCAAGTTCAATAAAGGCCTGCGGGGGTCGCTGAGTCAGCGATTTCCTCTTCCTTCGTATGCTTAGACGGCGCTTCTTCCATCAACGGACAGCTCCTCTGGAAATTTCCTGGCCCTGCTATTTCATAGCTGAGCGCTGCTCTTCCTGTCAGTTCCCGCTAAATGGAAACTCGGCTGCTGTCAGCTAAGTCGTTACTCCTAGTGCGCCACCTGGTGGCAAGAGAGTGTTGGGTTTGCTCCTCCGTCCTCCTCCTGCCTTGACCTCCAGAAGAAGATACTTCTGGAAGAGGGCCTTTGTGCCCCCCCCCCCCCCCTGCTTGCTAGTGGAGTTGGGGGGGCCAACTTCATCAAAGTCCCAAAGTGGGGACCAAACTTTGGCCATCAGGCAGGAAGAGCAACTCCCAGGAAGGCTATGCACTAGTTTCAGTATTCCTGATTTATAATGGCAGGATTTATAGGCCATTCAAGGTGGAACTGTAATCCGGAAATTAGCAATAGCCGGTATGTGTGTTTCTAGCTGGAGGCCCAGCTCATTTAAACCTCATTAGAAAAGTTCATTGTTTCATTGTATGGAACGGCTTGTGGACACAAATTAAGATAATATCTTCGATTTTAGCATTACACTCTAGTTGATGTTCCAAGTGTAAAGTAGACAATGTGGATATTATGCATAGTTGGAAAATTTTCCCTTCACCTCTCCAGACCTGAGGTGAATATTATGATTTAAAGTAGTCGTTTTATTAATTAATTGCTGCCCTCTTGATGGAAAAATTTGCACAAACAGGAGTTCGATGAGGTTATAATTTTTATTCGCGCATTCCGCCATTTTTGGTCCTTCAGATTCGAAACTGTACCTGAACTGTAGGCCTACATTGGAATCCAAACATTTTTTTCTGAACATTTGAATGCCAGTCATGCCAGGTGCTCGCTATAACACACGTCAAAAATCTCCCCCCATCAACACTGGAATCTGACATCCTGATTACCTTCACTCTCCATCAATCCGCTACCCCAGTCGAGTGTGGATATACGTAACAATGCAGATATGAAAAACTCCCCCTAGTTTTCTATACGTTGATGACGTTTCATTTCTCAAGGGGGCGGTTTCCATGACTCATAAACTATGGTCCCGACCCCCCCTCTCCCTCCTGTTCCATTTGAAAAGCCAGTTGGAAAACCCAGGGAGGGACAAACACACTGGGTACATAGAGCTGGACCAGAGGAGAATCTGGAGTGCCCCGTGCCAATTGGAACATTGCTAGAAGAGTAGGCACATGGTCCAGGTTGGAGAGTGGAATTGGGGAGGGCAGGGGTGGAAGCCGAGGGTGTTCCATTAAAGTAGCCTGGGAGAATGGCGAAAGAAGAGGCTCGTTTGGAATCTTGAAGTGAGCGGGGTCCGAGAATCGTCTGTTCTTGTCTAAGCACTCCGGATGGGGAATGTGAGGCCAGAAGGGGGATTTTTGTAAATGGCGGTCGCAGAGAGATTGAAGGGGGAGGATTGTTTTCCCAAAACGCTCCCTGGTGGATATCGCGGAGGGCATTCGGGTTGGAAATCCAATGCGAAAGGCAAACATTTCCCCGTCTGGAATATATCCTTTTCCCCGGATTGGGGCCACCGAAGGCCATCTGCTGACAAGCCAGGTGGGGGGTCATATTTGACCCGAACAAATAACGGGGGTTGGCACGAAATATAGTATTATTATAAGCCATTATTAGCAACAGTTGGGCCAAAACCACACACCACATACGGTCTGTTTTTTTCCGGTGAAAGTAATCGAGCCCAAGTAAGCCAGGCGTAAAATGGAACCAGAACTGTAAAATCCTAGGAGAAGAAAACCCCCTGGACCCAACACACGTCTAGATCGGAGCTTGGAAGTGAGAGACACAGTGTCCGGGTCTAGAATTCCAATAATCCGGGAGACCCTAATCTGGTATAAATGCCGACAAGTTCCATCTTTTTTACTGTACCCTCCCATGAAATGCACAAGGAAACGGCAAACTATCAGTTCTTCTACAATGGGATTCCTCTGCCATGGGGCGTTTCTTTTCGTAGAATTGGACCGACAGACTCTGGTTTGACCCTCCGGCGGGACAAGAGGCGGGAAAAATGGAATCCACGTATCTCGCCTTTGGAGAGAGAGGGGCCTTCCTGTCCAGCTTTGTCTCTTTTTGTAGCTCCCCTCTTGTCCCTCCCATCTTTTCTAATGGACAAGGGTCTCTGCACTGCACTAGATCGAACAATGGTTGCTGAATTGGCTTATTGAATTATTCAGCGGATTCTGTCAGCTGGAGGTCAAAAAGGCAGGACCGTTTTTGAAACGTTTATCTTGAATTAAAAGTATGCCGCGGGGACATTTTTGACATACTGAAATGTTTATACTGGGCCGCCCCCTCCCCCTGTATTTTTGGGCCATCCTAAAAACGATGAATAATGCAATATCGGTGAGTAGGCCGCGTAGTGATGAGCTTGAAATTATACAACTATTGCACATTTTCCTTCACGTTAGGTAAGCTAATCCGGATATGTGGATCATGTGGTCAATGAACAGTTCATCAGTTTAGTGCATCCAATTTGGTATGGCTGCACTATGATTTTCTTCCCCTCATATGCTTGTCCCCCTGTCCGGCCATAATCGAGATAGGAGCTTTTTACACCCAGTACAATTGCCATGTGCGAAGGGGGTGGAGGGGAAGCCAGCATCCTTCACTGAGCCATGACTCTATCTACTTGGGGCCTCCAAGGGCCACATGGAAAATGAACGGCTCATGTGTGACTAGGGGCTCGTAAATCTAGTCTCCGTGTGTCTACAGGCGCGTGCTATCTCTTGGCCGGTTTATATGGGTGGGAAGATCGCGAGGTTCTATCTCATTTCGAGTATAGTTTCCGCACTCGTATACAGCGCAGGGAATTTCGGCACTGTAGAACTGGGATGTTATCAGACCTGGCTTTTAATGCGATGAAAATGAAACCGGAAGTATTCCATAGGCGGCAGTAAGCCGCTGGAAAAAAAAAACAACATTTTTAGCTGGGGGTGAAACCGGCCGGAAAGTTTCTCGGCAGCAGGCGTCGACTTGAGGTGGAACAACGTTGACATGAGTAAATGAAGTGAGATCGCTTGCTACAGTTCCGCGCCAAGATATATTTACCCCTAGTTGAGGTGTGATGAAGGTGGCGTGCAAAGTTTTGGGGGGAAACTTCTCGGGTTGTTTGTATAAGAACTGGGGTAGTGTTGCGAACAGTGTGTCCAGCTAATATTCTAATTGCGTTTTGTGGGGGGGGGGGTCCATCAGTGATTGCATGGAATATTAATCCGTGTCATAGCCAGAAAACAAGCTGGGGTCATTATTACGCGATGCACTGCCACAATATTGCAGACAGGTTATTACAGATAACATTAGTGAGCGCATTTTCTTTTTCATGTAACCAAATGAAAGATCAGCTGCAATTATCTGGTCGTTTTGGAGTTATCTAAAGTCTCATAATAACGCACTTGGTGAGCCACACACACACTCACACACAGCGCACGGAGCAATAATCTCGTTACATATTACGCGCCCAGAGAATGAGGCAGGAAAAGTACCCGAAGAGAATATTGCGTTTACGACCTGTGCTCAATTTCATTTGCCCCCCCCCCCCTCCCTCCCGCAAAAGAACATAAATGCGAAGTCTCTGTTGGGGGAACAGCGGTGCAATTTACATAACGGTGCCACCCCGCACATTAATTCACCCACGTCTGGAACCAACGTCGAGCTGTCACGGGTTTCAGTTGCCAAATCGTTGGCAAGCTACGGGTATTGCAAGGGGAGGCATTGGATTTGTGGTTGGATTTACTCACTCAAAGCCTTGTCCCGAATTACAAATGCATTTGGGAGGCGGGAATTGCGGTGGGTGGATGCTGCAGAAACTGAATCTAGCTTATTGGTTCCTGGGATGGGTTGCACACCGTGTTATCATGTCGTCGGGACTACCTTTCTGCACTGGCCGTGTCACCATCTTTCACCCCGAGAGACTATACGGGCTCTTGCACACAAGCCTATTTTTTCTCCCTTTTCTACCCCCTGCCTCCCCTGTGACTTACAAGGAAGAGTCATGCAAATGGAGATCTAAGAAATCTGGGCCGCAAATCTTTGCATGTGAAAAAGGCGGAGGAACTGTTGCAATATTTCTGTCTGGGCTACACGTGACTTTGGGAAGAAGAAGAAGAAGAAGAAGAAGAAGAAGAAGAAGAAGAAGAAGAAGGCTGGTGCAGTGCTCAAAATGCTGCATGAATTTCGAATAACTAACTGCATAAGGCTAGTCGGTTTTGCAAGTTAGCTACTTTAAAGGGAATTTTAGGGATGTTATGCGTTGGTTTGGGATTTCGATTCAGAATGTCATAATTTTGATAGCATTGTATTAAAGCGTGTCAGTTGGAGAGCCTTTCATTTAAGAAGTCTGTTGCATATTTTTAGGAATGACCCAAATCACGGTCCGGGCTTAATTATTCGTAATTATAATGAAAAATAATAATTATTGTTATAACCGTAACAACACATGCCCACCACACTGTATAGGAAAATAACTCTATTTCAATTTCAGAACCAGTATTGTACCGTGCTTGCCTGCGTGAGTTACTATAGTCAAAGCAAACTTGTGCAATTACTCGGTGGAGCATACGTTGTGATTAACAAACATGGAATTTTGCTAGACCCTGCAAATTTTTAATAACGACGTGAAGAGCGTGCAGTACTGGAACTTTTAAAAATGTAGTATTTGTGACGGTTGATGAATTCGCGTAAATAAATATTTTAGCAGAAAGAGTTCAGTCAATAATGTCACACTTGACTACGAGTATGTGCAGGAGTTGGAATTAATAATTTATTATATTTTTCCACCGTTTCATATAGTACACTTTACGCAGTATGTTATTACTGAAATTCCGAACCGGCTTTTAATTACAAGTAGAGCTGGTTCAAACTATAATTTTTTCGCCCCTACAGTCCGGAGAATTAACTTGTGCACGGAATGTCCTCTCCAAGCAATACGTATTATCATAGCTATAATGCAGATTCGATGCCCAACTAGGAGTTCGACCCCCGTACAAAAAAAAGTCACTCGGAGTCCTTTACTTAGCCAGTATAGCTAGATAGCTGGCAACATTCTGTGAGTGAAAACCAAAGTCCAACTGCAGCACAAAACCGCCCGTATATAGTTTGGAAGCTCATAGTTTGTGCTGAGAGCATATCGGTCCCTTTCAGTACACATTCCTAGAATGCATAAACGAGCCGCCTCCATCCCCAGAGGAATCCTTTGAATAGGCAGCTGTGAATTACCTGCAGCAAGCCGTAGCCTTTCGTAGAAAACGGTGGAAGGTAAAGAAGGAAATGTGCAGGATCAATTAGTTCCTTCCCTAGGTTCCCTCTATCTCTTCCTGGCCCTCCCTAGATTAATTTAAAGTTAAGCATTACATAATTAGAGAGCTGCAGTCCTACACTAGCGAGTGTAACGAGGAACCGGGGGCTTTTGTGAAGCATGTATTAAAGCTAGGGGTAGAAAGCCCACTTCTTGTAGTACCTGCGCGAGGTGGGCGTCTCCAATGGGCGATAATTTCCCTTGTGCTGAAGGCAGCAGACAGCAGAGGCTGATGTGCAGTTAAGCACGAGGAGCACGGAAAGTTTCTGACAAGTTCTGTGGGACAGTAATTTGCCGGAATCAATAAATCGTATTCCGGAGAACTCGGGGGCTCACGCGAGTCAAGTCTTGTGTGTGGGTGCTGCATGTGGATAATCATCTGACAGTGGGTCCTTTTAAGCTGGAGTGGGCCACCCTCCATCTTCAGGACCTCTCTACAAAATGCCTATTACATGCAATCTGGATATATTTTTTTGGTGCCTAATGAATATGGGGGGGTTAATGGGGGGCAAAGTGCGTATTTTTTTTAGAGAGCAATTTGAATAGGTAATAAGACATGCAGAATATCCGGGATGTGAGATCACATCTTCAACAAGTTGGCAAAATTCTTGTTGGCCCGGTTTTTCTGGCAGTTGTGCATTGACCGGGTCGAGTCAGCAAATGGCACATATCCTTTCGTGCCGGTAACAAGAAAGATAAGACCAGACTTATGAATTATTGAATTCGGCAGTGATTTTCTTCTATAGGAACGTCATGCATGATGTACATCCGTAAATTGCACACTGTAGCCATACTAGAGTGAAATCCACTGTTCGAAAAAAAAAAAAAACAGTTTCGAGATCATCCAAAGTGAAAATAGAAAGTTCTGGCTAGCTGGCTCATTGTATATTAATCTTTAGGCGATATTGCAGAAAAAATACTTATGCAAATAACTCAAAAGCAACAAAATTGATATATGGATTTTACTTGTATGCCCAGGATATACCAGCAGCTATTGACAGTCTCAAAACCTTCTCTTTCTCCAACTTTTCGTGCGGAATATTGCGTATACTGTACAACCCGCAGTGTCAATATTGACATTTTTTTTTTTTTACAACTAGGTGATACCTAGGCCTCCTTGAAACCAGGTCCTAGAAATGAGTTCGTTCCTGTAGTATGCTTCAACTCCCATCACTTTCTACAGTCTGCAGTATCTATGGCGGAAGGGATAAGGAGTAAAGCCCTTGCTTTAGCTTCCTCTCCGTCTGATCAATCTATCACCGTAATGCTAAAGGATGGCAAGTGCTGTTATTGAAAATCCTAATGCCGAGCGGAGACTTAAATTTTCACAAGTTTAGTAATAAAGTCCTTCTAGCGGAACCCGAACTCCCCCCAAAAGCCATTATTCAGCCCCGTCTGAATACAAATGCTCAAACTTTTTTGTGTGCAAAAGACATTTTTCTCACCTGTTCTCTTCACATAAGGGTACGTGATTGGAGTATACGATGACGTCACATAATATAACCATAATTACGGTTGGATGCGAATGTGTTCAATGTGGAGAGAGAATGAGGGTGGGGAAAAAAAACTGAGAGGGGCGTGGCCCGTGACACAAACAGCTAGTCCGATGCACAATATTCCATATTGGCCATAATTTAATTAATGATAGATGAGGGGGTTTGGAGCTTGCACGCCCTGCAATTTTTACCCGCGGGTGTTATTACGGCCGGATTGTTGTATCATTACAATAATTTAAGAATTGATGAACCGGTTTGGGCACTGGAGGGCAGGAAAAAGTGTTGTTGACGTTTGATATAGTTGATGAGGGCAAAGGAGCTTGTTTATTCGAAAGCGTTTTTTTTAAATATTCTCTGGCTCTGGTTTTATGGACTGACTTTGCACTCCTTTAAGCCACTTTTAAAGGGCCAGTAAGGATCGATGTTTATAGTTAATTTACACGTGGATTTCTTTTTTGTGCTGACAGATGCTAGTCAGCCTTTAACTACTTTTAGGACCAATTACGCTCTTAAGACTAATGTAATTACCATTAAGTCATTTACGAACAGGTAAAGGGAGAACGAGGCAAAGAAACGACCTTGCGGACGTGACTCAAGTGTTGAGTTTCTTCAAGATGGCTGAACCTTCTTACCAAAAAAAAAAAATTGGTTCTAGCAGGTTCTCCACCTTCCAACTCGCGTCCTCTTCTACAAGACAAACGTACCCATTTCACTTGCAACTCATTGGGCGATGGCCAATAAAACAACAAAATAAATCTCCTTAATGTCCTTCCTTTAACTGGAAAGCTCCTGGCATTACCCCCCCCCCCCTTTTTTTTTTCGTGCCTCGGTTACACACTCCATTTGCAGTTTCAATTTCAATAGTTCACAAAAAAAAAGCCGGATTTTCAATCGTTGTGACAAATGTCAACATTATCCACCTAGCGCATGTCTTTCTAATCCTAAGACAGCCTAGGGGGGGAAAAAAATGACATAGTGTATCCAATAGTAAGGATAGATTGCACCATTAGCCTCCTCCAGCACGAGCGTGAAGATTCGCTCCAGAGCCGAGTCAAATCTGCATCGATTTGCAATGCAATCCATTTTGTAAAGTGACCTAGGCCAATGACTAACACCCCCCCCCCCTTCAAATCCCGCTAAACATTGCCGCAACATGCGTGCTANCAACATGCGGGCTAAAGGAGGGGGGAAAAGGAAAGGGGGGGGGGGGGGGAAGAGATCCCATTAATGACGTCACTTCCTCCCTTTTGGCCTAGAGGAAAAGAACCTCGGATTGAGGCCCAAATCTCGATGAATAAATTATGAGACAAAGTCCCAGGGAATGGGGCTTAGAGTTGGATCGACTCCCTCGATAATCTGATAGTTTGCTCGCTGGGCATTGATCACGTCCAAGGCTTTACCGGAGGGGGGGACCGATTCCAAACCCAGTTTTTGGGGGGTACCGGTCTTTGCCGGTGTGGTTTTTGCCATTTTCCATGGGGAAATCTGAGGCTACAAGACACCTTTTTTTTTGGGGGGGGGGG
>KZ538162.1:0-23416 GCA_000934665.2 Catajapyx aquilonaris | reverse complement strand
GAGAATTCCCCTCTGAGAAACCACTTGATCCATACACATGGCCAAAGTCTTGAACTTGGAAGAGGATTAAGGTACAAAAAAATGGCAAAGCAAAGGAGGGGGCCCAGGACATGTAGGAAATCGATTACGTATATAGAGGCGTCGCCGCCAGGTCAAAATCCGTAAGCAGTAGGTAGCCTGAAAAGCGCAGCCAGGCGTCCGAGTTCACTTATCGAAAACTCGGTTCCCCTGCTGCTTCCATTTTGCTTTTCATAAACACCCGGAACGAAGATGGAAAAGCCTCTCGCTGGCCTCGATTTACTTACCAATATAGCTTAGACCTTTGGCGCTCGTGTGGTAATAGAGCGGAAAGGCGCAGGCCTTCCTTTCTTGTAAAGCAATTAGTTTGACAGAACTAATGGTAAAAGAAACATCTAGGAATTTTCTAGGGCACTACTGGTGTGGAACGTGGCTTTTGGAAGGACATGTCATGAAATTTTAATTTTTAGGGCCAGTTTCACCGAGCTCAGCATAACTTAGAACCTCGGTTTCCAAAGCAACCATTGTTGTCAACAATGAAAACAGAATTTTTCGAAAAGAATCTCGGATTTATAATATACTGAGCTTGGTGAAACTGGCCCTTAGTCAGCCTACATTTCAAGTACAGTATATCGTGGGCATACAGTATAAGATCAAACATCCATGCACTTACATGCTAGTGAAGACAGAAAAAAATCTAGCTTGTAGGCGCATTGTGAATCATCAAAGCAGAAACAATGCTACATAGAGGTGTATACTCGTACTGTACGTATATAGTGTATAACTTGGTGGGTTTTTCCTGTATATGTTCACATGTCCTGCAACACACTCCAAAAAAAATGGTACTGGGTAAATAACATTGGAATTTAATCAAGTTGCAGAAATAATCTGATTTTCCGCCAGAACATGTACAGTGCAACAAATCCGCATTCGTCATCCCTTTAAAATCATGCCCAATAGGTAGAATTACTCCTCCGTGCGGTTTTACATATTCCGATAGGATTGTGCGCCGGTTCGAAATATCTCTCTTGCGCTTTGCCAGCGGGCTAAAAAAAAACCGGAGTAAGTATAATACAACATTAAATGATCTCATTAGCCAAAGTCCGTCATGGTCGCCCTTTAATCCGGCAGATTCTACCCACATCGGTCGGGATGACTGTACCTCCATGGTGATGTCAATGATCTGCAATTTACCGCCGAGAGATTATGCGGATATGGCTTCCGGCTGGTTATTCATATAACACAACCAGGCCTGGTTCTAGAACACTGTACAGCTCCCTCAGAGCCCGAACAATGTAAGAAAAGAGGCAGCAAAACATCCATTTCCGCACACCCCCCCCCCCCCNNNCCCCCCCCCCCCCTTCTCTCTCTCTTCTTGTTTGTTAATGAAGCCAAGTCCCCAGAAGCATCGGTATACACACGGTTGGCCAACCCCTTTTCCGCAGCTTAAAATAACAATTTTTGTAAAGCTTTTCATTAGAAAAGAATCCGGCAAACCCTTTGGGCGTCGGGAGTGAGTGGAATCCTCGTGTTTCACAAATGGCGCTTCCCTTCCCCAGGGCTTTTCACGTTCCATCTGCTGTTCACTCTCTTTCAACGCTGAATAGAAGAACCCTAGCTGCCTCTTGCGGCAAAGCTTTATAACTCGAGTACCGTATGAGGAAAGAGAAGCAGGGGACGATGTTGAAGGGAGGAAAATTTTCCTCCCCTGTTTCCTTTTTCCTCTGATATGTCGTTGACTCAGGGGGGGGGGAAAAAAATCATCAATGGTCCAGATCCTCTTGGGAGTTTGCAGGGTCGGTTAATTATCCCTCCCAAAGTTCCATCTCCATTAGGAAGAAAGCAAGTGTATGTAAGTCAAACGGGAAGAAAAAGTCTCGCCTAATTATATATAGTAAAAAAGGTGGATGACAGTAGCTGGAGGGGAACAAAAATTGTGGGTCCGAATGGAGTGAAAATAATATCTGAGGGAATTGGTGACATGGCGTACCTCTTAGGAGGGTCTCTCTGGTAGCGTTTTGTTTCGCGTCTTCTTCGCCTTCCCCCTCCACCCACCTTGACGTCAGCCACTCGCGCCCTGAAAGAACAAGGACGGTTTCCTTTCAGAAAAGTAATCCCAAGTAGGCGATCCTTTTTGGAAGGATAATTAGTTCTTTGGATGGGGAGAAAAGGGAGGCTCTAAGTGAGCGGAAAAGGGAGCCAAAAGAGAAAAGGAGGCGGACGCTCGGATGGAGACACAGACAGAGAGAAATGAGGGTGGGGTGGGGGAAGAAGAAGGTGTGTGTCGCAGGGGTGAATAGCCTTCAGGCTTCATTACGATCTTCCGTTTCGCTGCTGTGTCCTGTTGTCAGACTGGGGAAGATTAGGCTGGGTTGGGAGTGCGATGTGTCCACTCGCTTGCTGGACTTTGGGATGGAAATACCCGGAAGTCTGCTAGTTGAAATTACTCGAATGTTGTTTGGGTCAAAATGCAGGGGGGTTTTGACTGAAATTGGTTTTTGGCACTAAGCTGCTTATCAAAATATTATCTGGTAAAAGATTTTCATTCAGGCCCTGAATTGAGTTGAATTTCAAACTTGACACATTGCGAGTATAATGTTTGACCATCCTACATTACGGTAGTTTATAAGCGTGCGTCCTAATTTTAGCGACTAGTATTTTCGAGTAGTAACAACAATTTATTTTTATTTTTTTCATTACCCCACTTGGGGAGCTAGTTACTCCTGGGGGGGGGGTGGATTACCACCATCGGGATTTGTTGGAGCGAGTTAAGAAGGATCTTATTAGTTTACTCCAAGGGTAGGTGGGAGGGGATGTGCAAAGTGCGTGTGCGCTGTCGTTGAGTGGTCATTTTGTGAACTCCCCCGGGTGGATTAGTCTTTAGGATATTTCCACTCGAAATGAAGCCAGAGATGGCCCAACTCTGCACAGATAAAGGTGGCAACCCCGGGTGGGGATTGAACCCGGGACCTTCATATCCGTGGGCGCGCGCGTTACCGCGGCGCCACTTCATCTCCCCGCAGTAGTAACAATAATGAAGAAATTATACGTTTAATACGTTAATAAGTTTATTGTGCCTATCTCTGATAATTATTATACATTAGCAATTATCAGAGATAGGCACAATAAACTTTAAATTGAATTGATTCAATGCACTGGGCACTCGGATTCCATACAATTCCATCCCAGTCAACTTTAATTAGCCACGATTCAATTCACTTAGCTGAAAATAAAAATGACGCTTATATTGCTTATATTGACGCTTATATGTGGATTAGGGCAGTTCACTATGCAAGACTGGATTTGTTTATATTACTGTACTTTCAAATTAGCAACATCCATTGTCCATTATAATTAGCCAAATTCATCTTAATTTGTGAATTATTTCAATAAATAAAATAAATAAATAAATAAATCCAGTTCTTGCAATATCTTTCCATTTTTGAGTGAATTAAACTTCCTTTCAGTCTATACCCTTATCAATTCACCGGAATGGTGCAATTCGCTAATCAATTATGTTCCGAATTAAATTGTGCTCCCTGACATGCTTGTGCCCTCTTATTGTTTTTTTGAGCTGCACCACTTCATCAATCACCCAGGGAAAACCCACGCAATCACGAAGAAAACCTTTTATTGAAAGAAAAAAAAAAATCTATCAGCCCAAACCGTATCGCTATACAAATAATAACAGCTCGATAGCATCCTCGGTCGTATGCAACCCATCACTCCGGTGTCTGGTAACCCACTGCGGGACGAGATTCAAAATGTCCCTCCCCGAGTACCTTGTTGGACTGTGAAAGGGCAGGAGTGGAAAGAAAGAGGAGTAACAAAAAAAAAGAGGCTTATTTGACGAGGGTCGATGTGCACCCTGCAATCAAGCAAAGTGCAGAAGGGAATAATGCGGGCCTTTCTCAAAGACAATTGGGAACAAAAGGCTGCGGCTCTTCCTCTCTTCTTCCTCTCTCTCTCTCTCTCTTCGTCCAACGCGTCCCAATCCCTGGGGAACTCGCCATCTATTGCGGTGGGCGCACTTTGAGTCATTCCCATTCATGCAGCATGGGAGCAGTGCGGCTGGAATTCTAGAACCCACCTTTTTCTCTCTCTCTCTCTCTCTCTCTACTCCTAGAGCTTTTGCCAGTTGAGGGTGAAAACAGCCGGATCGATCTCCAACGCCCTTGCTAGTACTTCTAATGCCTTATATTAATACTGGTTTTATAAGACGTGTCTGAATGACGGGCCAACGGATGTCTTATCAACATTGGTAGGGGTACGAGTTTCACGTCAGTTTAATTTGAGGGGACCTGAAGGTGAACAAAAAAATATAGGAAGTCGAGATACAGGTGAAGGTGTAATTGGCACGTTTGTTAGGGGGGTGAGTGATCCGTGCGTAGTAGAGGGGGTCTGGGAGGTGTTCGTTCGTGGGCGGGTTAAAAAAAATTAATAATTCGGCGGGCTAATTATTTCTGGAGTGTTGTACAGGAAGCGGCTGCATCGATCCCTGGCCAGTTCTTGCGACAAGGCCCGGCTTTCGTGTGCTGCATGTTAGTGCCCGTCTGTATGCCCCCTTCCCACCATCATTACCCTTTCATTCCAGGCTGAAGAATGCTACCTTCAACCTATAGGGGGGAAATGCTAATTGTGCGACAAGTTTGGCACCACTAGCCGGTACAAAGTTATTGCGGGCGTTAGGTGTAGATATCGACGACAATGAGGATGGGCGAGTCCCCCGGACGGCTATATTGTATGGAGAGGATGGGATTTAATTCCAACATTGTTACCGAAAGCATGGTGTGTCGTGTGGAGGGACGTTGTTTTGTGTGTTTGGCGTGGAATTTCTGCAGGCGAGGACAAGGCATAATCAGTTCTAGGGGGCGCAGTTAGTCTTGTATGGACAGATAATTACTTTCCACCGGCTGCGAGTTTTGTTGTGTGCAGATTAGAATTTAGTTGGCTGTAACTCAATCAGGGCCTCTTCTACTGTGAATTTCAATTTTAGCAGTCCGTGGCTGATTTTAATGGCTGGTAGTGTCTGGCCGTCCTCAAACACATGTCTCCCTGGAAGTTAAGCCGATTAAACCATTTCCTGGTGGTGGATAAATGCAACGTTCCCTATAGGATTTAAGAGGCCGTCTCCAATTTAGGTATTGATTTTTGCATGTACGTGCAAATCTGTACTCGCAAGCACCTTTTTCTCTAAATATGGAGCTAAAGTTGACTCCCAGGCTCAATGGCCTGCATCAAGATTAATCATGGCGGCCACCATTTCCGTGACTTGCCAACAGTCCGCCCCCAAACCTTTCCCCAGATGCCATTTCTCTCCCGGAGTCTCGAGTGCAAAACCGCTGCACTTCCACCTTCCCGCTTCCGAAACACCGCTCCTAAAGTTACACCTCTGCTTCACCAACCCCACCTGCCAACTGGACTCGACACCTCTTTTTTGGTACCTTCATCGATCTACCCACACACAAAAAAAGACTTACACCTGTGCGCCACCATTAGACTTACATGCATCACATCTCGCACTTTTGGGGGGCCCCGCATAGTCAGCATTTGGGCCGAGTTATTGCTCTCCTAGAAGCTGTATAACAGCTCAACAAGTGAGCCCCAAGCTCTCTTGACGCTTCATAATCTACTGCACCACGACACGGAGACTCAGAAAGCAGTTTTCTTGGTGCAGCTCTCTGAAAGGAGAGAAGTTGTACACTGTAAAATGCTTTTTGCGGGGGAGTGGGTTGCTAGTAACACGGGCTCTCTCGTGTTGAAAATGGCCAGCCATTTGGAGCATTAAGGCCCGAGTGTCGCGTGACACTGCTGCCGGACGCTGACGACAGGGGCGCCACCAACGTCCCACCCCCCCTGTGGAAGCTAAAGACCTGTTTCAAATCGAAATCCATACCACTAGCTAGGGTTTTGTCTCTGCTCCCTTTTAATTAAGCACAAAGAGTGTTTGCTCCGCACAGGATGGCAGTAGAAGGATCAAAAACTGGGGGGTCAACCGACGCTCTGCAAGATTAATATCCGGTGCCACAAGAAGCAATGCCGCTGGGTCAACCCTAATTAAAAACGGTATGACGGGACACAATATTCAAATACTTCATTACGACACTGTCGAATATAGCTGTGAACATACACTGAAAAAAAGAAATGGGTTTGTGTTGTCTCTGGCTATGTCTTTGGCATCTTCAACCAACCGATGTAGTTGTATACGAGTTATACGAGTTATGCGAGTATACGGTTGTATACAACCGATGTAGTAATGTAGTTGTATGATACATTAGAGCCGTGAACATATACTGAACATAAATGGGTTTCGTTGTCTCTGTGTCTTTGGCATCTTTGTTTGTGTCTTTTGCATCTTTGTGACTTCAACCAACCGATGTAGTTGAATGATGCATTGTTTAAGTTCGTTAAACTTAAATATTGTTGAGTGTTCAGAGCCGTGAACATATACTGAGCAGACCTCAGAACAGGCTGTCAACTATACCTGCACGATAGTATGTTTTTATGGGCCTTTCCTGCTACATTGGGGCACTCAAGAAGTGGCTTGGATGGCGTTGACAACACCCAAATCTAGCCTCATTCATTTCAGTATATGTACACAGCGCTAACTGGGCTGGATGCTAATCAGATGCAAAAGTTTGCACGCGATTGCCTCAAGGTTGCTAGAGAGGGTTGGGTTGGAGAAATCGAAATCAGAATGTGCGAGCGTAAATCACGGCCGACTTCTTTTGCGTCAAGTTTTACGGCGCTCCGTGTGATCCCGTGTGTTCCTCAGCTCGTCATTGGAGCTGGTGCTGAGGCCTCTTTATCACTCCGCTCCAGCACATTAGCCTTTACGAAGGTGACAGTGGTGAACTCGGCGGCGGGCGCCAATGGAAAAGAAACACCATTCTTGCACCCCCCCCCCCTCCCCACCCCCCCGCCGCCGTTTATTTTTCATTTTTGTGGGCCACAGGGTTTTTCTCTCTCTCTCTCTCTCTCTCTCTCTCTCAGAGTCTGCAAAAGGGGAAAAGTTGAATCACGCCCCGCTGTGGAAAAGCTTACATTCCCGCCGAAGTAAATCAAGAAACATGGGGGTGGTCCCGGCGCATGCAAAGTACGGGGAGACCCTCGTAATGGAAGGTGATGGCGGAAATTAAGGCAGTTCCTTGCCTAAATTATGAGGAAGAAAATGCGTGCGATTCCCCAACCTCTGCTGGATCTGTGTAGACTGCTTCTTTTTCCAACCCAATAATAGAAGTCTGCTTTTTGGATTCATTGTCAAACGTAGCATTTAGTGGCTATTATTGAATTTTTCCATGATATTAACTCAGAAATATTTAACAAATATATTTTAATCAAATGAACAGGGTGTTCCAAGTTTGTGGGTCATTTTTTTAAATAATTGATATCACCCAAAGTAGTTATTTTTTGTAACTTGTTGTGCCCCTAACCAGGTACCTCATTCTATAGCAACTGCTATATTCGACCCTCTTGAACACAACAAGGGGCACAACAAGCTACTTTATAACTACTTCGGGCGATAGCATGCAGTTATTTAAAAAAATGACCTACGAACTTGGAACATATAGTTCAACTAAATAATTTTTAGAGCGTACATAACCTGATCTGGATTAATCCTGAGGTTAATACAGGCTCAACCTCCATTTTCTTCCATCATATGGGCATCAGTATCACTCTTTGCAAACAACCCCCCTCCCCCCGCCGTAAAAAAAACCTAACTATTAATCATAGACGCAAGTCATTCTCACTTACTAATGGCGAAACACTACTCAAGCTGGAATGGCCCGCCCCCCCGAAAATGACAGTGTCTCCCGAGGAAAATGTCCATTAATTTGTGGAGCCCGCGCCTTTTGGGCGCCATGAAGCGATTCGGGCACCCCCCCTCAGTTTTCCACACCCAAGCAAGACGTACCACGTCGGTCGGTGCCTCGCATCGGGCCAAATAATTAATAGCCGTGTGGTCAGAATCCCTTCTGGCAGTATAGGAAAAATGGCGGAGGCGCAGTGCGGCGGTATATTGCCCTGGGCGCGCGTGCACTCTACCCACAAATCTTGGCCCCGTTCTTCAAGCTGCCTCGTAAAGAAAAGTGGGTAGAGAAAGGCGGTGGTGCAAGTGTTGCAAGTAGTTCTAGATTTTTTTTTTTTGGGGGGGGGGGGGTGGAGGAAGCTGACTAGGGTTTTGTTATATGAGGTTGCATAAGTTTGACCGGGTGTGCCTGATTGCTTGTATCGGTTTGGACAAAAATATAACTTACAGGGAGCTAATAAACGGGGGATTGGTTCCGCTGGATGATTTCCGATGGAATTCGGGTTGCATCCCCTTTTATTGACTGCCACTTGGCACAACAGCATAATTAGACAATAGCCGCTAATTAGCCCTCTTTCGAGCACGGGAGCGATTTATTCCTGGCCATCAGCGCATAATCCCAATAGCATTCACGATAATAAAGTTAATCGGCCATGCGCCGAATCCAAAGCATGTGATAGGACTGGGAGATTAGGACGTGTCGTCTATCTCTACGGCCGAGCCTACAGTTGTGTGCACATTCGGGACGGGTTGAGTAGGAAATGTTGCTGTTCGGATTCGGGGCAAATTGGATGACCAGATGGACCCTTACACCGCCGAATGCTTGTCTGCCGCATTTGTGAAATTGTGCTTTGCTGTGCACTCCACCGCGGAGAGGAAAAATCTCTTTCGGGCCACCCTTTAGCTTCCAGTCTCATAATAACAATATATGCGACGATATTAACTGTTACGAGCTTCAGTTTAACAATATACAGCGTCCTAGTTGAATCGAACCTGCTGCGAATGTGTACGGACTGTATTACAAATCAAACAGAATGACAGGGGCAATCAGTAGCGGAGCAAGCAACATGTTATTTAATGCTGAACATCATCGACAATGCACGTTCATTAGTCAGCCTCTGTATAAATTTCAGTATTAGCTTTGGGTTGAATGTCTCTATATGCTGTAAACCAACAGGGTCCGGCATATCGTGGACAAACGGGAGAAATCCAGGGCTACGCTTTCATATCGGGAGACTCCGCACGTTTACCTTCTTTCCTAAGATTGTATCTGCTGAAAGATAGGCGTGTATCCGCTTAAGATTAGGCATGTATCCGCTGAAGATTAGGCGTGTATCCTCCGGGAAGAAAGGTAAGGTCATGGGGTATAGATTGGTACAGCATGCCCCTACCCCTGCCACATTCGGTCTCCCGATATGAAAGTCTTGCCGAAATCCAATGTTCAAAAAACCAGTTCTGAGATAATCCAAAGATTTTACCATGTAATTGTTTGCATGTGAGTACAGAAAATCCTGGCTTGCTGGCACATAGGTGGACTTGACCAGACGATAGAACAGAAAACAAATAACCCAAACTTAATATATTATTCTTTCATTTCTTCTCCATTGAAGGATACATCTGGCCCATGGCTCAAATGCAGGCTGAAAATGACGCACTTAAAAATTGCAAATTTTGTGTTGGCGAATGGAACCAGTGTAATACCACAGTGGAAACGAGTGGCTATATACGACTCCCCCACAAAGCGCTGAAATCTCGTTCCACATTCGTTAATTACATCAAAAGGAAACTTAACGTAACCAAATCTCAAGGGCTCTCCAGGGCCCTGTTTCATCCTCGCACAAAGCTTCGCGATTACTATTCATCTTCGGGTGGCCCCCGCCAAGCTCCCACATAATTTGGCTAATTCGTAATCCTTTTATTCATTACTAGGCAAAGGCACTCGTGAAGTTAACTTCATATGGAATCCGCGATTCCGTTTCCGTTTCCCAAAACGAGAGAGACCACCGGGTGAATAAGCTCCAGCAATTAGGCGTAAGACCTAATTAAAGAAAGGAAGTGACAGTGTTAGAATGCTGGAATTAAACGGCGCTGCTGTGGTTTGGAAACAATGCCCGGCACAAAGCGAATCTCTACGTTATCTTGACTGTTTTCGTTGGACGTCCCCAACAGGGTCCTCGCTTTTTATATGCGATTTTGCCTAGCCCTGCAGATTCGGCACGATGGCAAAACACTCCGGTTCTTTGGTATTATTCCGTCACCAGGGGAAGTTATGCTTTGCAAGCTCAGAAATGGGAGGCGTTTCATCCGGAGCGACAAAAATATCGGAGCGGGCAAAACAACTTTTAATGCTTCTGCTTGCTGGAAATGCCTCGGAATGCGCATTATAATGCTTATTGCAAGGGACGGAACCCTTGTCTGGAATACCCCATTTGTTTCCGTCAATGTCTGACCTCTGTCTGGCTACACTGGAAGGGAATTAATTTAGTTGATGTCATTTTTGGCCACAATCTGTTTATACGACCACTTAACCGCCATTTAGACCTATTACAATTCAGGGGGGAAATTATTCCAAAAATTATATGTGGGGAAATTGCGTTCATACAACTGTGGACAGTCACAATTGAAAAGCCAAAAACAATGTTCTGAATGTTATGTTAAAAATTTACTATGTTTAAACGTGATCTTACAATTACCGATTGCACGATTATCTGTATCTCAAACACTCAAAAGTGTTAAAAGTGGACCCCTTATTCCAGCAATGATTCGTGCTTATATTGCGATAATCGCGTCATTATTTTCACTCCGGATTTCAGATCAAACCTTTTCACAGAATTAGGCCCTGCAGCACGTCGGTCGTGCAACCGGATATTGACGACTAATTCCTAATACCTAAAATTAATTACCTCTAGCACTCTTGACGCCTATCAAGTAAGCTGCTGGAATAAGCCTAAACGAGCACTAAATCTGGAGATAAATCCCACTTATCCTAGAAGCAGAAGCGCGTGTGTGCCTAGATATAACTCTGGAAAAAAACCCGATGGGTGTGGCTGCATATGATATTCTCGAGAGGCGACACTTGACCAAGTGGAACCCACCCCCACCCCTTAAACTTGTAGCACAGTTTGCGTGATCTATTTGGACTGCTTCCATCCTCCTCGCATGCGCCTGTAGGATAAGACCTGTTTTCTTCCTTCCCCATGTCCCCAGTCAAGAGGGAGATTGCCATCTCTGAATTCATAATTTATTGACACAGAAGCACTTGAGCAGGTAGTGTGTTGATGTAGTTATGGACACGAGACAGTTTCTCCCCACTGGCCACAACTGTCGATATCACATTTTGTCCAGGGTGAGATACTAGCTGTGCATGATGGGGGTGTGTGAGGCCGCAATTTGTCACCAGCTTGAGGCCCAACCTTGGGTGTATATATTCGCCAGCCCTAAATGACCACCCACTTTTTTCCATTGAAATGATCGTCTCTATTTATCGCGTAATAATCAGCAGTCCAAAGAGCTGTCAGTCTAGCTCCGGCTCAACGCGGCCCATAAAGTCTTTAGCATCCGCACCAGAGTAAGCGTTCCGGCTAAATGAGTAAATATTTGAATAAATAGGCTCTATTTTATCTCTGAGCGGCATAACGCCACTTGTGCACGTAATGGCGTCGGTGTTGCTAGAATGGCGCCAACACTGGGTTTTAATCTGTGGAGGGGTCCCCAAGGGTAGGCCCCGGGGCCTCCCCCATATCATTACCCTATGTGCACCCATCACTCCAAGTATATCTGGCCGGCAGGGGCTTTGGCAAAAATCATCCACCATATTGTCAGGTGAAAATTTCCCGGCTGACCGTTGCACGTGTCTCGCGGGAAATTATTTTTGCGACGGATAGTCGTTACCCTTCTTGAGTTGTTGGTCATAAAAAATTACATGCCGACAAAGTTTTTTCTTATATATAAAATGCGATTATGGGGGCTGGGTAGGGCTGTCAGGAAAGTTGAGGTTCTGCATGTAATTAGCCGACGCCTAAGCAAATTTGGCTAAAGTTTTGTCGGGTTGGCTGCGACAACTCAACTGTGAGACTCGCACGTCGCGTTAGTTGTGCTGGGGGGNGGGGGGGGGGGGGGGGCACACAAAAAAATAGCCAAATAACGTTGGGTGTTTGGTGCGGTGATGGCGGTTCAGGTGGCACAGTTTGATGGAGGAAAAGTTGGAAGAAAAGTTGGAAACGAGCCGTCAACAAGTCGGCGATAAAATAACCATAACCTTTAATGAAGAGTATAATAATAATGTAAATCGCCTGACACATCAAACACGAATATTCCTATTTAATTTAATTAATTAGTTATTTGCCCCAATTATTGTCAAATAATATTGACAGCCCGTTATTAATGATTTTACCCCTGCAATTACATGTATCTTACGTAGAATAAATCGGCCTGGGTACCGTAGACCCTGCCCTTGCCTTTCGTGACACCACCTGATTAACGCAATGGGAGGGCCCTGATTAGTTAGCAATGCACCTTCCATTTTCTCTTCACTCACCTAATTTTATTTTTTTTGTTACGAAACTCCCCAACCAACCTAGGTCCTGTATACCGCTCAACCATAGGGTCCATTATTACGATCTAAATATAATACAGATCCATACGCTTATTCATGGCGGAGGGGACATATCCGGGTCATTATCTGGCGGGAATGGGCGCTGTAAAGTCGTGGTTGCGCAGTTGTCTCCGGGTCGAAAATGGGGTGTAAGTTAAAACGAGCCATCCGAAGCTTCTCCCAACGGCATTTCCCCAGCATCGGGCCTTCCACACTGTTTTTTCATTAAACCGTAATCTTGCAATCACGGGGAGGCCCATGCTGGATTATTCATCGGCCTGGGTCAATTGCCGCGTGATTATTCTACTGTTTACAAGCCCACCCCTCCTAACTCCCAGGCCCAGGCCTAGCCTGAAAAAAAAATGATGGATTCTGCTACCTTTCACGAGTTTTTTCCCCTGTCGATTTTACGTGGCTGGATCGGCTTCTTATATCCATGTTCTTTTTATATGCAGGAGTGAAAAGTTATAAAACCTAGAATTGATGCCTTTTTATTCCGAGCCGACATTTCAATCTCTAGCCACATTTTGGGTTTTATTGGCTTTCCCTCCAGGCTTGCAACCGTAGTACTTATTCTCAGTTTTTGAGTCAACAGAATGCGTGAAACTGACATTGTTGGCATATAGCAAAAATGGAGGTAATTAGGTTGCGTAAAATTTTCCTCCCCCAATATTTTTTTCCTCATTCCCAGTACTTCCTGTAGGCTGTGAAATTAGCGCGACAAATACTGAAACAATGGCATTAGCAAGAGCAGCGTCGGGGCGCGAGAGAAACTTTTTGCTCACCCCGTCGCCTTACAATATGCATGGACTCTATAACGCCATTAATTAATCTTTTGGCACCATAGACAAGCAACGCGTGGTTTTGGAGTGTGCCGAGTTCATGACAAGTTTCCTAATGCGGTCTGACGCGATTGAATTTAAGATCAAAAAGGTATTGGGGAAATGGAGTTAGGAGCTCGGATTATCCAACGCTCGGAATACGAAACGCGCGAATTAAAAGAGAGGACGAGTAAACCCNCCCCCCCCCCCCCCCTTCGTGTAAGGTTCTAGGTTTTTAGTAAAGTAGGTCGAATTTCAGTCGCAGAGGGTATAACTATGGCAATCGTCCCACCGTTCGCTTCTTTTCTCTCGATTAATAGTTGAAAAGACTAGGCTTGCAATGAATTTCACGCATAGGAAGCCAAGCGGCGGACTTTCATTCCGAATTAATCCATGTCGTCGAGTGTATTCCGCTTGATTCCATGGGATCCAGAAAATTCCTTCGATTGTGATTCTCTTCAGAACATTTCTTTTTTTTTTTTTGCTATCTGGAGGAGCGCTTGTGGTCTAAGCGGAAATTAAGCTGAGGAGCGGATTATAGAAGGATATTGTTACAAGAAGAAGAGGGGGGGCACAAAATGGAGTGGAAATGAAGAAACGAGTAAAACGTCGATCATATTTTTCTTCAGGAATCCGGCTGTCGTATGCACTTATTTGGGCAAAAATTGGTACAAAAAAAAACTGTTAGACCCCCTCCCCCCTTTTCCTATATACCTACTTTTTGGATCAATAAGTCGATTATCCGCATTAAGCTATTAATTAGAGTGCTGCGCTTCCATGGCCTCGTTTCGGGCCTTGTTTTTCTCCTCTGGTTATCTAGGGATGAAGTGCCCGGACTTTGAGGGGGGTGAGATTGACGTTTGGTAATAGCCCAAGTTTTCAAATCTGCAGGGTACATATTGGCGCTCTTGGATTAACCTCCGGCTGCTTATGCCTGCATGCTTCGAATTAAGCGCCCATAGCACTCGGTTCCCCCTGATTAGATTACTGGCTAGCACACGCGGTATAATATCAGTGCTGGCTGGATGTCTATTCATTACACGCCTATCCTTCATTATTACAGTAACCTTGGTCCGAAATAGGTGCAGGAAGCGTGAGACACTGGTTCGGTTTGCACACCAGGCTTCAGATCACATATTGTCGGCATACAAGTCCGAAAAAGTCGAAACAAGTCGAAACATGCGAGTGATATGTAGGGCGTTTTTTTAAATAACTGGTATCGCCCGATAGTGTAGTTATTTTTTGTATAGCTTGTTGTGCCCTGAATTAGGCTCCCAGGGGGTCTAATATAGCAGTTGCTACAAAATGGGGCACCTGGTTAATGGCACAACAAGCTACAAAAAATAACTATATCGGGCAATATCAGTAATAAAAAACGACCCACGAATTTGGAACACCCTGTAGGCATATAAGTATCGAAAATGATGACTTGATTAGCAGTGAAATTAACTGGTGTACACATGAACTGTACGATAAGTCGACACTATGGTCTCCTTCTAACAGCGTCATGTCAGCAAAAAAAATGAAGGCAATTCTGAAGCGAGACAAGCCGAAGCAAGAGGAGGCGAAAATTCTACACCACGTCTTGTGTAAGGTACAATGCGGAGCATCATCGATTACAGGATCTCGGGAGGGACGGGGCTAGATATATACAGCATATTCGCATGCAAGGTATTCCCTCTGGCAGTCTTAAATGATCGATTGGAACGTTCATCTCCTGTACTTTCGCATAGCTGTCAGGACGAAATTGCAGCTCGGAGCGCCACTGCTCTAGGCCATACCGGCTTATCAGCACTGGAAATAGGAAGGAGCTGTGTTCTATATACTGTACATGAAAAGAGTGACTAACACTCGTAATCACTGACTTTTATTCTCATTTGCAGGTAAGGCTCCAGAGTTCATCTGTGTCCCAACCAGCAGTCTTCCGTATGTACACTCTACATATAGTATGTCGAGGGTGGAATATTGCTTGTAACAGGAGGGGGGAAGCTTCGTGTATGGGGTAGTACCCGCGCACTTTCTGGAGTAATTGCGGTTAACATGGTGGTGTTATTGCAGGAAACGAGGATGTTAGTCGGGCGGGGCATCAAATGGGTTGGGTCCGGCCACGTGTAGAGACCAGTTTGATCATGGCGCCGAGAGCCTCGTGTCGGTTTTAGAATTTGCAACCGCACGGAAATTGGCGGTGGAATTACTGGCGGCTCTGGTGGACTGGAAGGGTATCTTTATTGGGCCAATGGGCAAGCATTCCCGCGTTGTATTATAGCCACCGCTATTACCTTGATTAGCACCCTTTTTTTTTTAGATGAGTGGGAGGTGAGGTGGGGGACACCCAAACTTGCTTTTAATGCGGTCCCATACAGGAAATGGACAGAATTAGCCATATTGGAACTTGGCTGGTAATTGAGTTGAGACCCCCCCCGGTTGCACACCCCACTTTTTTACTCTCCAGGGACACCTTGATGACATTTCCTGCAGTCGACTTCATTAGGAAAACCCTCCCCCCTTCCCTTAATTCTTCAGCTGTTTTTCTCCCCGACTCTTCAAATTGGCGAAAACGCTGCTGGCTCGTGCTTTCAGGGATTTACCCATTTTGTGCCCTCGGGAAAGAGAAAGGTCGATCGAATGTCGCCTCGTGTCGTCTTCCGGGAGTCGGTCGCGCCAGCTGTGAAGGGGTACGTAGTCATGACCTCCTGGCAACCAGCCTTTAAAAACCGACAAGTTCAATTAGGGCAAGGCAAGGCCCCTTTCATCCCTGGTTGAAGAGGCCAGTATGATTAAACTTGGCTCCTCCGCTACTGCTCTGGGTCCAAGGCCCAAAGTGGAGCAACTAGGAGGCAAAGAGCCGGTCGAGTGGGTGTGCCCCCAAAAAGTCCTCCAAATGCCGGCTGGAGTAGGTCCCGGCTTCCAATTTGTGACCCAACCTTCCACTCACCCAGTAAAGCAGCAATCCCTGGCTTTTTAAGCTGCCCACTACATGGACTTTTTTTTTTAGATCCCACTTGCAGGGAAATATAACAATGTGCTACCAATTATTATGTGAGGAGTAACATACTGGGTTGGGGTATAGAAGGAGTTGGAGTGTGTGCATGCGTTTTGTGTATGATGTGTACTCTACAGCGTGCCTTGTTGACACAAATACTAACGCTATTGAAGGGAGAGAGAAATGTTTCATATCAAACAAAATTGTTCATATCAGAGGGGAAATTTTTGCTGGAGTTTTCAGATCAGCTTGTAATTTACTGGAAATTTTGAATATTTTATACTGTCGTATTGGCACGGGTAGCGTATATCTCATCCTAAAGAAACTTTTGATACCCCCGTTTGAATTCCTTCCTCTTCTGAAAAGCTACATACCTACATACTCTCTCTCAGCACTTCTTCAATATAAAAATAACACCTTAAGATGTTTCGCATTCCCGGGGAAAAAGACTCAGAAGCGGAGCAGTCACGTTATGGCTCTATCTAAAAATGTGTGTATCGATTATCGACACCTTTAGGTGGCCTTTCCTCTGGTGGATGTCAGTATTCATGGCCCTGTTAAAGGATAGCACGTGCTGAAATCAAATATTCAAGCCTTTAAGGTCAATAGTAAAACCTTCGCATAAGGTAGGTGCTTGTAGGAGCCCCCCAGACCACACAAAAGGGTGTGCCATTAATAAGAGTAGGGATATTTCAATTATCGGGTCTGGTCACGTCATGTGAATGCACCAGAAATAGCTTCTTAATTTGGTGTCGTGCCGGTCGATACCAAGGGAACTAGTTCTTCAGGATGACCCTGATGTGGACACTCAGGCCAGAGTGCAGTCAACAGGTCAGGTTGAGGCAAGGCAGTCGAATATTTGTCAAGAGTTGGATGGAGACAGAGTGAAGTGAAATCAGAGACGCGGCTCCAGTCAGCCCTTTGGGTAGATGTGCAGACATTTTGCGGTTTGGGACTGGCAGCAGCTCCCTCGTCGGATGCGGTCTGAACCTGCGGTCGAGAGGGAAACACGGCCCGGAGCCAATGGAAAGGCTGGCTCCGGGGGATTCCTGCAGCCTTTCGTGGCGACGGCTCATTTCAGTTGCTGCCACAGCAATATTTCAATGAAATGCAATTTCCCTCCAAAGTCACAGGATTACATTCTGGGCTTCATTTGGAAAAAACTCAAGCGGGATGGGGGGGGGGGGGGGGGNTTTTTTTGCAACTTTGTGTATTTGCTCTCCACTGATTTTTCCACCCACCCCACTTTCTCTCCCCCCAACAAGTTATACTAACGTCCAAACAAAAATAACGAGCCAACTTGTTTTATGTTTCGAGGAAAATATTTGCGTAATGATATCCGGTGTAAACACTATTAACAAAATTAACAAAATTAACAAAACTTTAGCCTAATGATAGTCTTGTTAGAGCGGCAGGTTGAAGTGTATGTGCAAAACCAACACAGCAGTTAACGAGGGAGTGTAACGCAGATATCGGTTGAGAAACACGACTGTAATAATGTTACTTTTGCAAACAGGCCGAATCAAACTTTTTATTAGAGCAGAGTAGGGCATGTTAGTACAAGTACTTCTGTGGCAGCGATGTGAGGTTTACATCGCACTGGACCTTCAGAGTTAACGAGGTTTTTTTTTGTATAAAACAGCTGTTGCAATATTGCTCGACAATGCGGCTATATGTTGGAAAAGGTTGTCCCGCGACAAACAAAAAACTAATTTGTTAAACTTTGTTCCCCCTGAGACAAGCAGTACACTCCAGTTATCTTGTTACTGAATGATTGGGCAAACACTGGTACGGGGGGGGGGGTGAAAGAAAAATGGGCGCAGTACAGTGCATGCGGCATATTGAAAAGGTGAAATTTTATATTTACATTTACGTAATGAAATTGAGCGAGCAAGAATCTATTGAACGTAAAGGCAGGCCTCTCACCCATTATTTTATATGTACAGTGCGGTGCGCAAATTTTAAGCCTTGATATTTTCGTCATTGTTTATTATAAGCATGCGATTTATAAGCTCAACATTCTGAGTAGAGTTTAACTTTGTAGGTAGAAACACTGTATTATTATCATAATCTTAGTATAAACCTAGCTTTGGGCATGGTAACTACAGTATGTTTAATATTATACTGAATATGGATTACTTATGCGTTTATGACTTTTCTCACTGTACCTTCCAAAATGTACTCGGTGTCAAAATTTTCCCGTTAAAGTTGGACTGCAGGGAAAACATTAATTCATTATTCATCTACACTCTCTACATGTTAATGTACCGTATTTGTTCCCACAGATGCTACGTTTTTGGAGCATAATTATGCACCAAAATTGATCAAATATTACGTCGTAAAATTGATGAATGAACGTAAAGAATGGACTGCCCAATTCCTCAAATTAAGAGGTTGGTGTGTTATGGATTGTCTATCCCAACAACCAGTTTAAAGAGAAGCAATGCGGTGGAACCAGTAATCACATTCATTGTCTCAGTTAATATTTTAAAAACTGGTTATGGGATAATTTTCTTCCCTTACCTCCCTCTTGAAATGGGTAATTTGTCAGTGCCCTACTCTGTACAGTGAAAACTATATGCCTACACTAGCTTTATTGCAATTACCGTCGCTATGTATTTGTCATTGTCAAATCTTTGCTAATAATATCATTAATAGTGAAACACCAGGAAATTTATAATGTAGTGGTTATACTTATAATTTATAAGCGCTTGTCATGCATCATCACTGGGCTAATTAAAACAACACACCGTGGTGTTTGTCCAAGTTATGCATCGCTAAATTTACTAACATTTACTAACACAGTAAAACTCCATCATTAAATTTCAATCTTGTTTCGCTTTAATTGCATCACTTCTCTCCGTGATTTAGAAAAAACAGCGAAACAAGGTATATCATACCGTGCGTATAGCAGCAAAGCGTGATACTATAATCATTCCAGCCCTCTTCGTAAAACTCTGGGTATGTCGGTCCCAGAGACCTCGTCGACTGGTGGCGTGTCCCAATTCTGAGCCGTAAAGGTACCTCCGCAGGGAAGTGTCAGGGGTCGGCATCCGCACAGAAGGAAAATTGCCCCAGACGAGATAAATAATGCAAGGGACAAAGACCTGCCATACAGCTTCCCCACCCCTTAAATTTTGGAAGAAGTGCCACATGTCTGGCAGGCAGACCTGCGAGGATCCTGCGTGGAACGGAAGGTTCGACCTCCCCTCGGCGCCAATCGGAAATTCCTCTTCCGGACCAGGGAATGTCACATGCGAAACGGAGACGTCATTCATCCGACTCACCTTCTGGGACACCATGTCACGAGGTTTAATGTCGCTGACACTGACAGACACGCTCTCTTTTTTGGGGGAGATGTTTAGGAAACAGGCGAATTCTTGGGAGGGTTCTAGATCGAAAAGTCACATCCGGCTTTTTTGGTTGTAACCAGTGGTGACCATTTTTGTCATCGGTGATCATTTGACACAAGTTACACAGGCCGCGAGTGGCCACTACGACCAAACCATAATTGCCAGATGGGACGAGTCTGGCCAGCAGATCGGACTCGGATAACTCGGCGGTGTTGTCTTGCCAGAAGTGGCAAAAATTCTTCAGTAAAAATCTCAGTAAAATTTGAGACAAAATATTTATCGGTTTGTTAATATGGCAGTTAACGGTCCTAACGGTTTTAACCGTCTTAACGGTAATTTACGTGCCATCTGACTCTTAAACTCAGTTAGAATATTGGAAAAACTGCATAAGTGGTGCCCTGGCCAGCACTCACTAGTGTCAGAACTAGATTCGGAACATGGGTCCACCCCTCATATAGCACGACAAACGTGTGCATTGCGGCCAGGCCCGTTCTCATAAAAAGTGCAGACTACTTGTTGCCCTTCACTTGGGCCCCCGACACAATATATCTGAAAGTCCCCATATATTTCGGGCGTCACACCTCGTGACAGTTAATGACTAGACCGTCGCACTCCCGGAGTCGATTTCCATGAGATTGAAAGCTTTCGTTCCAAAGGGCTAATATAGCTGTTCGCATAAGATTCAATAAGAATGCAAATTCATGGGAGCAATCAGTGCAGGCTGCGAGTCCACACTTGATTGATGGGTGTAAAATTCTTTTGTTGGCAACAACGCCGCGACTTTGAATCGCATTAACAAAAGACCTTCCGCCTGCTGACAAAAGGTCTGGCCCCTGTCTATTATTGCATCGGGCCATAGATTAACCCGCTCTGTACATGCAGTCGATTGTGTAGATATTTAACCCCACTGACTGGCAACCACATGGCTTTGATCCCCGCCGCATTTTACGTTATGAAGTGACCAGAACTGTTAGAGAGGGGGGGAGGGCTGGCCAGTGCAAAATTGCATATATCCAACAACCGGCCGTTATGTTGACCGAGGTTGTGTCGTGTCACGCTGTTCGATGTGCATTTTGCGGGGTAGACCATGGGGGGATCTAGGTGGGGGTGGACATTTGTCCTAATTTATGAAGCAAGCAAAGTTTTCAAGGATCATAGGGTTAGGGTCCAGCGAATTGATGTGGCAGGGGCATGTCGACCAAATTAAACTGGCCGTCCAATAGGCTGTCACTCAGCGGTAGAATTTTGGCTCTGATTGCCATGCTTACCGAATGATGCCGAGGTGGAAATACCGCAGTGCCATATTGACCCTATTTTTTATAGTATGGACTAGAGAGAGGGGGGATTCCAGCTGTGACGCTATTAAACTTGCGGGGGATGCATAAATTTGCATCGGAATTCTCTAAGGTTATTACAAGTTATTGTGGGTTGAAAAAAAAGGGGGGGATGCGATGTTTGCAATCAGCGACTGAATTTATAACTGTGGATGGAGTCAGAAAGGTGCATGATGGTATGGCCGCATCGGGACTCTATTATTTTCTAAACGCAGCAGATAAATGGCACACCCCTGAAGCATGCTCCGGCATATTTTACATTTAAAAAGCTGACAAATTTGTCAGCATTGTCGCGATAAAAAAGAACGCTTGTCCCTAGTATTCCCCAGCTTTTTTTTGTAGAGAGAACCGACAGCCCCAAAATTGCGTGCATGACCGTTCCATAAATGCATCAGTGCGGCTCCTCAAGCCGGAAAAAATACCATTACGCGCTGTCGAGGTGTCCGAACAAAGCGTCAAGAAAAGCGGGACAATAACATGGACGCGAGCAGGCACGTCATGTCCATAATAATAAAGCCATGCATTGGACAGTAAAGCCCCAGGCGGCTTTGTTGGCCAAAATGAAGACGTTCAAGGTGTCAAAATGATCTTGGCCGACACTTACTGCATATAGGCCACAGGTTTTCTTTTTTCAGCAAAGTACAAGGAACCCCGTTGACGGTGGCGTTCTAAATTGATTTTCCAGCATATACCCTGGCCATAAATTACAAGCGTTCACCTTGGTTGCACCATTGTAAAGTCAGGCTAATGTTGTCCCGCTGTCCAATAAAGGCGTCTAGTCTCTGTCATAGACACCATAGACCCTATTTTTTTCTCTCTGAAAAACACAAAACTGGGCATAAATTATGTGACTCCTTTTACTGCGAGTGTGGTGGAATTTTTTGGAGAGTGTGGAGCAAAGTGCAGCTTAGCCTTAGTGTTCCTCGTTCCATTGAACAGGACAGGTGACGTAGTGCAAGTCGGCCACACAATGGTCTGTGCGGCTTTTCTAACGGGTATACTTGGCGGGGAAAAAGTCCTCTTACACTCTCACAGTAATTGTGTCCTGAGAAAAAGAAAAAAAAGAAGGTAAAACCACAGGTAGCCTTGTGGGTCACGCTCCAATGCTAGGGTACATCCGAGTTATATTTTTGAGATGAAATATACAAATGAGGGTGGGAAAGAAGGCAAACAGATAAATTTCTGAGAGGGTTAAAAAAAACGAATCTGAGACAGACGCAAAGTACCACTCCAAAGCCTTCATCCAAAACAAGGCATTTCTCTAGGGGAAATGGACACGGTTTGTTACCCGATGAAGGTACTCTTCCCGCGAGGACATTAAGTCAGAGACATCATGTGACATCTGAAGCACCAGGATGCCACTTTGGGATCTAAAAAAGGTGTCAGATTTCACCAGAAGAGACCGCTTCTTTTGAGCTTAATTTTAACACAATTATATAAGCTGTGAGTTTTGTTGAGGGGGAAAGAAAATCTGAAGGTGGGACTTATTTTTGGCGATGCTCGATTGTTGAGAAAGTTTTTGAGACGGGTAGACATCAAGGGGGCATATAGCGGAGAATGTCATTGGAGACGGGTCAGCAACTCCAGTGTAAGGCTTCGGCGGAAATGTCAAACCAAGAACTGGAATAAGACATGGAAGGTTCTCCTATATTTTTTTCACCAACTCTCTCTTCGTCTTGTGGGAAAATGGAAGCAAAACTTCGCAGTCTCGAATATGCCATTTTTTTGCTCCCATTTCTTCATGGTTTTTGGTCTGCGGTTGCATTCCCATGAGATATAACCCACTCGAGACTCGGATGATTTTTCCTCCTGGCCTAACTTTAGAACCCAATTTCTTGGGGGCCCCATACGTCATTAAGAAATGACTACATGATGGTCCTGAGAGTCAGCAGGCGCATCCTTTCATCGCGTTTCATTGTTCCTGTGTAGGTGTTCAATCTTTTTTAGAAGAGCGGCCATTGTGAAGCCGAAAAGAGGGAAGACAAGAGGCAAGTGATGGATGTGAAGCTGCAAGCCTCATCTCAACCTCACACAATAGATCCATCAAATCAATATTTAATTAGGCAGGCTATTTACTCAAGAAAAAAGTACAGGGTACATAGAAAAATAATACGATATGTAATCCAGGTTTTCACGAAATTCGACGAGAGACGTCAGTTCTGAGATATCTGAAGCACTGTAATATTGAAAAGCTTTCCTTTCAAGTACTGGCGGTTTGGCAGACACCCGCCGAATTGTTGGTCCCTGCTCGCCCGAATAATTTTCCTGGAGATGACTTGACGAGAAAAGCGGCATTTTTTTTGCCTCTGCCTTTAATGACTCAAAGCGTCTTCGGGCTCATAATGTCTCTGGATCCTCGCTTTGGCTTTTATTACTAAAAACGAACCAACATCTTTTCGCCTAATTAAATTCCTGTCTTTAAAACTGCGCGTGTGCGTGGCATTTTCAGGGCTGTAAAGTATCAGAAGGAATATTTCATTTCTTCCCCCTCCCCCTCCCCCCC